>JAWZYV010016258.1:0-101221 GCA_038373885.1 Cheiracanthium punctorium
TTTTTTTTCTTTGCTCTTTTCTACTTATAAATAAATTTTAACTTGGAAATTTTTAGAATTGTGTCGTTCTGAATTAAAAAGCAAAGCTAATCGAAAAATAATTTTTGGAGAAGTTATAAAATATGAACTACGTTTTCTTTAAGAGCACATTTTAAATTTTCTAAATCTTTAAAAATTAATGAAAGTATAACTTTTGATGTAGCTGATATTTTAAGAATAATTTTTTGTGAGCTGATATTTTAAAGATTGATGTAGCTGATATTTTAAAGATATTTTATTTTAAAAACGCACACTTACAATTTTCATTTTCAGTGCTCAAAACCTTTTTATTGATCAGTTTTATTTATTTATCTATCACAACTGACTTTTAAAAAAATTCAGTATCAATTTATAATTTATAAAAGACAGAGGCAGATGGAATCTATTGACAAAATTCAATCGGAGAGTGGGGAGCAAAATTGACAGACTGAAACCGTCTTTTAATTGAACGTTTTTATTTCATAATTAATAATTTGCTTATGTGTATATTTAACCAAATACTTTAAAAGTAATTGAAAATTATTTCATAAGGTTTACTCTCTCCCCCCTCCCCCAATATTGTCTGTTTTTCTGGATATAAATGTTAGTGAATGAGTACTGAAAGCAAGTACGATTCCTGCATTTCAGCTCAGAGTTATATATTTAAGCTCATGCTAAAAGAAATTAATAAATGCAGTGTACAAGTGAACATCGGAAGACCAAACATTGCTGTTGTAATATCGTGCCACTTACTGGTGCCTATTTTATACGATGTTTGATCGTTAAAAATATTTTTTATTTTGTAAAATAAAAATACAACAGTAGAATAACTTTTAAAACAGAACTACTTTTAATATAGGTTGGTCATTTTTTCTCTATTTGTGCCCTCCCCCCAATCTTGGAGATCAAATGCACGGCTGTGGTTCATTAAGTATGTGCCTAACCCCCCCCCCCTAAAACATTTTTCTGGCTACGCCACTGAATGCAATTCAATAAAAATAATTTCTCACGAACTCGAAGAAAAAATCTGTCACTCTGTTTATCTCGATTTTTACAGTTCCTTAGAAATTTGATATCTGATTTTTCTTTGATCTTCAAACTGTTTCAAGATGGAATAGAATTTTATGACAACATAAATGTAGACAAAGAATTAATAACATGCAACCCTACTAGCAATTTCACCTTGGCCATGGATTTTAGTTTAGTGGGGTCTCGGCTACAAATACTGCTGAACTCAGTTATAGTGACATTGATTATCATGGGCACCCACAGGAATTTTTCTAGGGTGGGGGGGCAAATTTCAAACTTTTAACAAATTTAGTTCTGGTTTTGCCATTTGTTTACATCATGAGACATTAACCTAAAACTCTAGGGGGGCAAGTGCCCTACCTTGCCCCCCCCCTTATGGGCGCCCATGTCGATTATAGTTACAATTCTCTTATAACGTCGAAATATTCGGTACCACTTGACTTACTCCTATCATTGTAACTCGTTATAGTCATATATAATTATCGGATATTTTTAGTGATGTTGTAACCTAGTTTAATTGTGTTTCATATACGAACTGTAAGCACTTATTTAAAAATTGTTTTTTTTTTTTGGTAAAAAAATATTTTAGAAATAATTTGAAGACGATTTTAAAAAATAAAATATTTTCATTAAGTTTCAATTTTTAAAGCTTTTCACATTTAACTCTCGAACTTTAGGGGGGGGGGTTGAGCCCCCCATAGCCCCCATCCGTGGGTGCGCCTATGCAAAGAACTCTGTGATGAAGACATTATCACAGAAACAGGCCCAGCGAGAGGGTGGGGCAGTCAGGGCACTGCCCCGGGGCCCGTCGAACTAGAGGGGGCCCGTGAATTTTTCAAAATGCACTACAAATTTCCTTTCTACATCTTTACTTTGAAAGAATTACTTTAAAAAATCCCAGCCCAACGCAATGCAGGTCCTAGCTATTTTTCTAAGTGGTGCAAAATACAAAAATGCACCCCCTCCCTCACACATGCAGCTAGAAAAGTTTTCAAAGGGGTTAAAACGAAAATTTCAACAATTTATGGACATTCAAATTTATATTTTCACATAGTATATAAAGTAAGGTATTTTGGTATATGTCATCTTTCAGTGTGGGCGTTAATGTCAGCTATATGGTTCAAAATATTGCTTCGAATCGATATGTGTAGAATCTTGTGACTTTCCCCCTGGAAGAGAAAATTTCTGCGCGATTGCAGCGCCACTGGGTGAGTATGTTTACTTCAGTATGTTTCACGAGAGATAAGAACCAGATGTAATGACGGACAGGCATGTTCGACCGAATAACATGGCTAAACTTTTAAAACCTCTGTCTTAAATGTACAAATGTAAATTAAGCATAATAAATTAATCCAGAATGAATGCTTATGAACATTTATAGACAAATCACAGTCACTAAGGAAGTTTAGAAAGAATTACTTCAATATTTTGGTGCCTCACCCGCGATCCAGACTCGGGATAACTTTAGATGATGGTGAGTGAAACCTTTGCTCACTTATTGATTTATTGAAAATAAAGTTATCAAATAAAAATTGATTGTTAAAATTAACAAAATGGATCTTGAGAAGCTTAAGAAAACGCGAGCTACATTGCGAACAGTAACAACTAAAATTATAAACAAACTGGAAACCGAAATTAAAAAGACCAAAGAGGACATAGACTCCTTGACAATTGAAGAACAATTGGCTCAGTTAATCGAAAAAGAAAAAAGTCTTATTGCACTTGATACTAACATAGAATCTGTTATAAAAATTACAGAGTTAGAGACTGAAATAGAAACTCGCGAAGAGTATCGCGAAAAAATAATTAGCATTAAAGTTAGAAGCAACAGATGTTTACAAAACATAAACGAAAAAACGCAACCGGCAATGATCTCCTCGAGTAATGGAGTAAATACTTCCAACACAGGATACGTTAATAACAGTAACGCCCCAGGAAAAGCTAGCATTAAATTAGCAAAACTGAACATAGTACAATTTGACGGAGATATATGTTCTTGGCCTTCTTTTTGGGCCCAATATAAATCAGCATTTCATGAGAACGAAACTCTCAATAATGTAGAGAAGTTCAATTATCTAAAATCTGTTCTTATATCCGATGCCGCAACAGCTATACAAGGATTAAGTTTGACTTCGGAAAATTACGAAAAGGCTGTAGACATCTTAGAAAGTCGGTTCGGTAAAAAAGAAATTATAATCGATGCTCATATGAATAAATTACTTAATTTAAATCCGGTTAGAAAGTCCAGCGATCTAAAAGGTCTAAGAAAACTTTACGATGAATGTTTAATACAAATTCGCGGACTCGAAAGTCTTGGAATTGAAACCAATACATATGGATGTTTACTATTTCCGGTGTTAATAAAAACAATCCCAAAAGACTTGGCTTTAGAATTTGCCCGTCAGGAAAAACAAAACGAAAGTGAGAAAATAACGGATTTGATGACATTCCTTAAAAGGGAATTAGAAAATAGAGAAATAACGGAAAATCTGACAAAACCGAACAATTCCGAAATTAATCTAAGAGAAAATACCGACAGTAAAATATCCAACTATAAAAACAGAGAAAACTCGTATAACTATCATAAATATAAACCTAAACCCTTTCAAACCCCTACAGCTGCACTGAACGCGATATCCAGAGAAACCTGTGTATATTGTGAAAACGAAACACACACAACTAATGATTGTACTAAATTTAAGATATCCGAAAGGAAAAACATTCTAAAACGTAAAGGTTTATGCTATTTCTGTTTAAAAAGGTCCCATATTGTGAAATCCTGTCGCTCCAGAGCTGAACTATGTCCCAAATGTAACAAAAAACACCACAAGTCTATCTGTGACACATTAGAATCTAAACCCGACAACGAAACTACAATAACTACCATGTTTCACAATCAACATGAACCGAAAGTAGAAAGTGATATGTTGTTATTAACTTGTGACGTATTAATTCATTATAATTCCAAATCGAAAATAGCGCGTATTTTATTGGATACTGGGTCTCAAAGAAGTTTCGTTTCAGAAAATATAGTTAAAGAGCTGAAACTCCCTATAATTCGTGAAGAGAATTTGAGTGTTTATCCATTTGGTTCTTCTAAACCAATTAAAAAATCCTACAAAGTTGTTAAATTGCTACTGCGAAATCTCACGAGTTCAGCGGAGATCGAGATTGAGGCACTTCAGACAGAAATTATTTCATCGGCGCCAGTGACAGTTCCAAATGAAAAAATACGAGAGCTGATGAGAGAGAAAAATTACCACCTGGCTTACGAAAAGCGTGGTCAAGGTCAGATCGGAATTCTAATAGGCATAGATAATTTCGCTCGAGTGGCATGTGGAAAGCTTCAAAATATAAACAATCTGGTTCTACTCGAAACGGTATTTGGATATACAGTCATGGGACAGTCTGAGAAAGATATAAATACCGCAGAGCAGTGTATTAATTCTCTGTTTATGCGTTGCGAAGCAGAATCAAGTGAAATATGTAATGAACTCCGAAAGTTCTTTGAGTTGGATTCTTTAGGCATAAATGAAAAGGAAAATTTATGCGCGTCTAACGAAGCCTTAAAAAACTTTGAGGAAAATATAAAATATGAGAAGGGAAGATATGAGGTAAGATTACCGTGGAAGGATGAGGCACAAGTACCTCATAATAATTTTGACCTCGCAAAACGTCGATTTAATAAACTAATGAACAGATTAAAAGAAGATCCTTGGCTGCATGAAAATTATAAGAATGTTATTTCAGAACAACTTAGGGAAGGGATTATTGAGGAATGTCAGGATGCTGAAATACAATTGGAAAACTGTTACTATATGCCCCACTCTGCAGTTGTTAGAAAAAATAAAACCACAAGCAAAGTTAGAATTGTATACGATGCATCTTCCAAAGAAAATAAACAAAAATCCCTAAATGAATATTTACATCAAGGACCAAATTTAAACCCCAATTTATTGACTTTAATTTTAAAGTTTCGAGAACATAAAATTGCATTTTCATCGGACATTGACAAGGCATTTTTGCAGATTGCAGTTGCGCCTTCTGATAGAGATTATCTTCGTTTTCTCTGGACAGATAGAGATTTATTTGACACAAACAACATTAAAATTTTCCGATTTAGGAGGGTTCTTTTTGGAGTTACTTCAAGCCCTTTCCTCTTAGCTGCAACGATTAAACACCACATACAAAGATACAAAACAGAATTACCAACGATAGTTGAAATGTTATGATGATTTATTCTTTGGAGGTAAAGATGCCAGTGAAGCGTACAATTTGTCAGTGAAGGCAGATAAACTATTAATGGATGCAGGAATGAAATTAAGAAAATGGAGAACAAATTCCAAAGATTTGATCAAACTCTGGTCTGAAAATAACATGGAGATAGAAGATAATGAAGAGCCATCAACGTGTTAGGAATAAAGTGGGATGACAAATTAGATGTTTTACAATTAGAGATTAATCCCCTCTTAGACTCAATTAAGAATGCTAAAAACACAAAACGGTTCATTTTACAAACAGTAGCTAAAATCTTCGACCCATTGGGAATTTTATCGCCATATACAATCAGAGTAAAATGTCTCCTTCAAGATATGTGGGAAAGAGGAACAAGATGGGATGAGAAACTTCCTCAAGAATTGCAAGAAAAGTGGGTCAGCTGGTACTCCGAAATTGAAGATATTAAAGATCTTTCTGTCGAGAGAAGATACTTTACAGACGAAGTTCAAATGAACACGGATGCACTACAACTTCACGTGTTCTCAGACGCCAGTCCCAGGGCTTATGGCGCAATCGCGTACTTTAGGCAAAGGGATGCGAAGGGATTTAATACTACTTTTGTCATGTCAAAGGCGCGAGTCGCCCCATTGAAACGACTGACCGTACCCAGGTTGGAACTCCTCGGAGCAGTAATTACAGCAAGAATTGCCAAATACCTTGAAGATATTTTCAAAATAGAGAAATGCAACATCTATCTTTACACGGATTCGTCAATAGTTCTGCACTGGATTAAAGGCACTTCGAGAGAATGGAAACCATTTGTAGCTAACAGGGTCATCGAAATAAAAACGAATTCTGATCCACAGAACTGGAACTACTGTAAAGGAAAAGAAAACCCAGCAGATTTACTCACAAGAGGTGAATCAGTTCAAAGATTGAAGAACAGTAACAGGTGGTTCAGAGGACCAGACTGGTTGACATTATCGGAAGAACTTTGGCCATCAAGCATAGCAGATAAAGTAACATCAGAGGAAGTGCTAGCAGAAAAGAAAACGGTCAAAACAGAAACCTGCCATCAGTTAGTCTGCAACACCATCCCTAATAATGACCCAATTATAAGTATTGAAAACTACAGTAAACTGTCAAAGATGTATCAATCACTGCTTGGATCAACAGATTTGTTTACAATGCGAGAAATGATACCAAAAAATCCGGTCCATTAACTGCAGATGAACTGCGTATCGCTGAAATTTATTGGGTAAAACACACTCAGTCAATACATTTTAAGAGTGAGATTAACTCATTGAAAGAAGGCAATTCAGTAGACAAGTCATCATGTCTATACAATTTAAACCCAATTTTAGATTCGAATGAAATTATAAGCTTAGGCGGAAGACTGCAAAACTCCGATCTGGAGTTACACTAAAAACATCCATGTATAATTCCCAGCAAGTCAAAATACACCGAATTACTAGTAATGAACGCTCATTTAAAGGTCTATCATTCGGGAGTAGCTGATACTTTGGCGGAAGCAAGAAGTAAATTTTGGATCCTTAGAGGAAGACAAGTAGTTAAATCTATCTTGAACAAATGCTTAACTTGCAAACGATTTAGAATACGTTCTGGTACACAAGTGATTGCACCTCTGCCAGCGGACAGGATCCAGAAATCCTTTCCATTCGAGATCACAGGAATCGATTTCGCTGGTCCCCTCTTTACAAGAGATGATAACAGGAAGCATTATATATTACTGTGTACATGCGCAGTCACACGTGCAATTCACTTAGAATTAGTATCTAATTTGACCACCGAAACATTCTTATTAGCTTTACGAAGATTCATCGCCAGGCGTGGATTGTGTTCAACTATCTACTCCGATAACGCGAAGACGTTTAAGCGATCAAGCCTTGATTTAAAAGACATATGGAATAACATCAATTCATCGGAAGTAAGCAATTTTTTCGGTAAAACAGGTATAAATTGGAAATTTACTGTGGAAAGAGCTCCCTGGTGGGGCGGGTTCTGGGAGAGATTAGTAAGATCAGTCAAAACAATCCTACGCAAAGTTATCGGAAAATCGTCCCTATCTGTCGCAGAACTAGAAACCATATTAACAGAGATAGAATCTATAATTAATTCCCGACCAATCACATATTTATATGAAGATCCCGCAGAACCATCACCATTGACGCCAGCTCATTTTTTAACGGGAAGACGAATAACGTCATTACCACCAGTAAAACTGAATGAAAACCTCATGACAACCAGAAAGACATTAACTAAACGTTATAACTACCGACAAAGACTGTTGGATCATTACTGGGAAAGATGGAGAAAAGAATACTTAATGAACTTAAAATCGGCCAACTGTGCACCTTCTGCTGCAGCATCACGAGACTTCAAAGAAGGTGATGTGGTACTTTTGGGAGACACTAAGCTACCCAGAAACATGTGGAGCATGGGTAGAATCCTTGAAGTGTTTCCAGGTAGAGACGGAAAGGTGAGAGCATGCAGCGTAAAAATCAAATCAGGAACAATTAAAAGACCTGTACAGTTGCTGTTTCCATTAGAGCTAAGAGACTGATTGAACTGCGAACTTTAATTGTGTTTTATATATATTTGAGTGTAATTTGTGTAACCATTATTTCATTATTTGTATTTAACCTTTTTATTTAGTATTTAGATGAAACTTAATTTCATCGGGGGGGAAGATGTAGAATCTTGTGACTTTCCCCCTGGAAGAGAAAATTTCTGCGCGATTGCAGCGCCACTGGGTGAGTATGTTTACTTCAGTATGTTTCACGAGAGATAAGAACCAGATGTAATGACGGACAGGCATGTTCGACCGAATAACATGGCTAAACTCTTAAAACCTCTGTCTTAAATGTACAAATGTAAATTAAGCATAATAAATTAATCCAGAATGAATGCTTATGAACATTTATAGACAAATCACAGTCGCTAAGGAAGTTTAGAAGGAATTACTCCAATAATATGTGCAATAAAGTCATCCAAGCCAGAAATACAACAATCGATTTCGAAGCTGAAAATAAGGAGCATTGCTCTCCCATCTGTAAACATTTCGAAATGATTGGAAGTCAGTCTGGTCTGAAGCTAAAACTGTAGCTTTAAATATGGAGATCGAGAAAACATTTTCCCGTGGATATGATGAGAAATGCAAAAAACAAAAGCTGCATCATCTGGATAGTGAAGAAACTGATAAACAGTTAGATAATGAAGAAAAATATTTTTAAATTTACGTATTTTATCCTTTGGTAGATAGTGTCATAGGGAGACTAGCTGTACGATTTGATGCTGTACAAAACTTGTCAAGTAAATTTGAAATATTATGACAGTATTTAACAATACCTGAAAGCAGTTTGAAAGAAAAGGCATTATTTCTATCGACCAAGATGATCTGAATAGTGAAGATTTTCTTTCAGAAATAATTCACTTACCATCCGTCCACAAAGCTAATTTTGGAATTAATCAATTAAATAGAGCTGAAGCAAACCGCATGTATTCGGTACTAAGATACGGATAATCACTCAGACTCGAAGTAACGAATTGCTACTTTGCGGTTGATATCGTTACTCGTTACTCGATCCGAAGCTGTTTCGGATCGAGCAGCTTCGAACTTCGAATACAGACTGCCAGGCGAGGCGAACTAGGTCGGAAACGGGTTCCAGTAATCGGGTACTAATATCTTCTGTTTTGTTACTGGATATCGGATCGCGGTTTCAAGGGGGAAAATGACTTTTGAGTGTGCATTTCGGATCGACCAGGTTCGAACTTCGAATACAAGACTGCCGGAGGGAGAAAATGAATTTCGGTATTTGAGTAATAGTATGTTCCGTTCCGTTACTAGATACCGGAAGTATTATGGATTCTCGCTGTTTGTAGGGAAAAATCAGTTTTGGTATTTGAGTAGTAGTATGTTCTGGTTGCAATTCGTTTGTGCCGAGCCGAATGGTATCGTTTTGATGAGGTTTGGAAGAATCCGTATGTTTCGTTACAGTTATGAAGATGGATATACTATCTGCTGCTCTATTGATATGGGTCGTACAATGGGGGGGATAGGATCCGGTGTATAGTATGTTCTTATGCGCAGTTGAACTTTTTTTGCGGGGGGGGAAGGGGGGGTTCTTATAATTGTAGAGGAGCAATACATATAAGAGAAGCATGTTAGTAAGGGGTGCTAATTTCGGGCTTTCTAACATTTTAGTACTAAATAGTGGTGCAATCAGAATTCTTTCTTTCAGGGTGGTTCCGAAGCAGGATTGCGAACTTAACTTTTTCTTTTTTTTAGCTAGAATCGAAATATGAGTAATAAATAACAAATTATTTAAATACACCTTTTAAAAAAATATATTTTTATAAAGTAAACGAATTCACACATTTTTATTATTTGAAATATTATTTGGAACTAAAAAAAATATTTAGCATGGAAACCTAAACACATTTTTTAAGTAATTGTTTAAAAAATATATAAAAAATTGGTAGCTACCCGGGAGTTCTATGCCCACTCCTGCGTAAGCCACTGGTATTAAAATAATTCAATAAAGTTCAGTATGTTTCTAAAATGTCGGCGTTTAGGGGGCCATCTGCCCTATTTTATGGTAAATTTTATTCCATGAACTCATGGAATACGCATAGTCCGGTGCAACCATTCTTTCTGTATGAAAGGAGTGATAATTTTTGTTTAAAGAATGCTCTCATATATGCACCCACAGAAGGGGCTAACCCCTTTCATCCCAAAAGTGCAGAAATAGAACTGGAAATATCTTAAAAATAGATCATTCTCACTGAATTAAATAATTTTAATTTAAAATATGGTAATTTTTAATTTACTTCGAAAAATCGTCCAGCAAAAGAAGTTTTTGATATGAAATAAGAACTCACAAATAATAAAGATATTGTGCTTGTAGAGACGCAAAGTAGTTGATATTATACTGAGATCCCCTGCCCTGTGAATTTAATATATGTGGCCCAATCCCTGGATCTCAGTATTCGAGAACCCGCTCCCAGAAAAAACACGAGTCACAAGCTTTCCTTTTCACTTTTTATGATAAGAATGAACAGGTTAAACCAGCGTTCAGAATTTTAAAAAGGGGGGTTGAGAAAAAAAAAAGAATGGCATATGTCTTTGGAAGATTTCTATGTGCACTCCGTAATTCGGATAATTTAGCGTTGTATAAAACCATAAATGTGTATAAAAACAATCTGTAAATCAGAGAAAATAAGCTCTAAATACAACTTTGTACAACTTCGCTAAAAACAATTCTTTTTGGTTAGGTTTTGTTATGGGTTTATGTATGGGCGGCATATACCCATAACAACACTGTCCCGGATGTGTTGTTATGGGGCACATATAACACCCTATTACCGATTCTATTAGTAGTAACGAAAGTAACGAGTAACGAATACTTAGTAACGAATAGCGAACATCTGAGTAACAAATACATACGGATACTCATTTTGTCGTTACTTTTACAGCACTACAATTAAAGCCTCTGGATTTATTGAACATACGAACAGAATATTAAGTGAACGATCTATTTCCAAATGTTTGCATTGCCCTTGGGGTATTTTTAACCATTCCAGCAAAGGGTAGCTTCTGGTGAACGATCATTCAGCAAATTGAAACTCATAAAAAAATTTCTTAACCCATTTGTGCCTAGATATTTTTGCGACTTTCTTCGATTTTCGCCAATATCAGCAGTAATGGATACATTTCTGATGTCAACTTCTTGAACAAGGAATGATTTCTCTTAAAATCTTTATGTATAAAAATTGAAGTGTCAGCATCCTACTAGGTCATGTTAAAATATTTTGTGGAGTTGAGGTTCAATTCTCGTGAATAAAGGCTAGGAAAAATAAATAACGTTTTCGACTGATAGCGATAATGCCGTCCCAAAAAAGGGACGCTAGGCATAAATGGGTTAAGATCAACCATGTCTCAAGAACGACTTGTAGACTTAGCAAGACTAAGCATCGATCTAACACTGCCGGAACTATTAATTTTGATGATGTTATACGAAATTTTGCAAGTAAAAAAGCACGAAAAGCCATTATTAAAATTAAATAATAAATATGCTAATTCTACCATTTATATATATTTTAAACCTTCACGCATGAATAAAAAATCGCTAAATATGAAGATTTCCTTACTCATTCTTTTCTCTTAGCATTCTATATAAAAATCACTCAAAGAAAAAAAAAAGAAAAATTAATTTTCGAAACTGTGTGTTTAATTATAGCAAAATATGAACTGATGCATTTACAGATAAATAGCACACTGTTCGTGATAGTGATTTGCAACACATGTTAGACAGGGAGTGTGGTAAGGCGAAGGAAGATTTTGGAATCTGGTTATAAAAATACCGTAATGATACTTCATTTTTTATATTTTTTATAATACATTATTACAGATTGTAAATAGTATTATTAAAATTATAATTTAGGCAAGAATAAAAATAACCCCACGATATTAACTTTTTTATTTTTAATAACTACTTTTAAAGTAAAATTGAGCAGAATTTAATATATATTTCTTGAGGCAAAAGCAAGTTGGGGAGGGGGGGGGGGCATTTCTGTCCCGCCTTATAAAATTTCTCTCGGAGGCCCTGCACAGAAATAACAGCACAAGAAGACACCGATGAAGAAGATGACTCTGCAGTTTCTTCGATAGTAATGTGCCAATAAATAGTGAACACTGATGTTAATAATGCAATATCGCTTGACTAAAAGCTGTATTATCATACCGGAAAATCTCTTTACTGCTTTGTATAAAAATAATGATTTCATACATAGGGATAATGAAATCAAAACTGAAACCCAAGTTTGACGATTTTCACCAAATGTCGCCGAAATTGGTGATATTTGAAGATACAGAATGTATTAAATTGTATTGTCATCAGAACTAAAGGTGTGTACCAAATATCAAATCAATCTATCAACAGGAAGGGGATCAAATTTCAATTACTAAATTTGACCCATCTGGGTGAACTAAATAAAACCATTTTTAAAAAAAACTGTAATTAATAAAGATAAAGAAGTTACCGTAGTGTGAGGCAAACTTTTTCTGCAGGTGATATAGCTTTTCTAAAATTTGTATCCCTTCTCTTCACAACTGGTAACACCAAATTAACAATCTCATCCAGCTGTGCTGGGGAAACAATAAATAATTTGCGAAGCTTTCCGCATCCATTTTTCTCATTCTAGGGACGAGCGTGTGATACGCTCCGTAAAATTCACGCTCTTCGAATATCGCTCTGCTTCTGACAGAACGATGGCTGATGTTCGATTGTTTTAAAGATAAATATGTTAAAATAAGTTGATTTCTCCTTAACATTAATCGATTATCCATTATAAAACAATCTTTTAAAATCACAACAGAAGAAACGAAAGAGAAGTACGCCGAAAAACAACAAATAACAATGTCGTGCATTCATTGGTGCATTTACTTGCGGCAACGCAAGCTCGCCGCGCGGGCAACTAGCGGTCCAAAACGGCGAAACAGTACGGCATGGTTGCGGTGCGGCGCGGCAAGTATGAATCCACCTTAAATGTCCTCTCATTGTTAGTTTTCCACCAGCCAAAGAATGCGAATTGTCAACCCTCCAAAACAGTTTATTTGACTTATCAACCGAAGGGGGAAATAATAGCAGAGACAGAAAATTTCCGAATTTTTCGGAAGGTGGAAAACGACGTATAACTGATATCGCGCGTCGTATAAACGAAATATTTTTATAAGCAATTGAATAGGAATGAAACGGGAATACATGAAAACGACGTATAAATGTAAAAGTCGTATAAATGAGAAACGTATAAACGGTGCTTTACTGTACTTGTAAAATTATTATTTGGAAGGTCTTTACTAATACTAGGTTACACATTTTTAACGCCCTTTGTTTAATGGGTTAATTCGTAAGCGACCAAACTGAGGATAGGCAGATATAGCTCACTATACTTCCATTATTCAAAATACACTGCATGGACGGAACGCATTCAAACGGCACATGCGTAGAGGGGAATTGCTACTTCCACCAATGCTTAAAGCACTTTTAAACGCCACTTCGTTCAATATTCTATAAACATGTGTGCATTACTTTTCAACCTACCCTCGTAAAAATGATCTAAAATATTTTGTTAAAAAATTTTTAATGTTTTCTTAATAGAATAATCGATATAATAAATAATTTAAAATTCGGATAAAACTTACATTATCGTATTACTTTCAAATGTTTTTGCAGGATATAATAATCTTAAATGTGATCAAGTATTTTGTGAGTTTCTTTGTGGAGCTAGAGTTTTATCAGAAAACCCTCTTTGTTTTCAGTTTGCCTGGGGTTATGGCTTCCCGGATACCCCGACAGTCTTGGCTTTGTGAAAAGATCCCCCCGTTCTAATTATTTTATCTGAAAGAACTTACTGAATATCGCGACCTTGACCTGTGATTTCGACAGGCCAAAAACAATTCCTTTACATTTAACGCGGTTAATTTCTATGTTTAATATGATAATTTATCAGAATTGTGAGGTCTCAAAATATAATAAATGGCTTACATACTATATATTATTATCATTCGAAATAATAATTCGAAATGCCCGTGTTCAAACATTGCAAAATGTAAAAAATAAAAATAAAAAATAATTCAAGCCTAATACCAAAAGCTTTCTAAAGATGGCTTACCCCCAACTCCATACAATTTCGAATATCGCCAAAGTCACCCCTCCCCTTTTTACTCTAAAATAAAAGCCCTTAGGGACGGCCCAACATCCGATTAAATACCATCCTTATATCTACCACAAAAAGAAAAGTTAATGTCCAATATTTAAATAAAAATTATTGTTTCATGTGGGAATATCTTTTTTTATTCCTACATTCCTATGGACTTCGGCTCATGCAGAAGCTCAGCTCGCTTTCCAGAGAAAATCCTCAGAAATAGCCGCAAATATTTTCTGCACATAGTCATTTTGAAAAGTTTAATTACAACTTATTTATATCTGTTACTGCAAAAGCCCCTGAAAGGATCGGGGTCGATAGGCTACAGCCTACTTAGAATAATGAATAATCCGTAATGCAATTTTGTGGGTGGAGGCGATTAGTTGGCAGATTCACATACGCATCCATTTTAAGGAAGTAAAATAGGATTGTTGCATTAATTTCTCTTTTCTTGGGAGGGGAGGTCGCCCCCTCCGACACCCTCCCTTTAATTCGTCCTTGATCCGGCCTTGACTATCTTATTTCATTTTGGCATTTAGTTTTCTTTCCATGCTTCGTTTATTTCTGGATTCATTCTTCAACTAAAGAAAAAGTTGTAATATTATTGATAAGAAAATACTTTTTAAAGGCCTTACTTAAGTGGATGTCCAAGGGTCTGAATACCCCCTCCCCCGAGTTGCGATTTTTGTCAACAAAAAGATAATGATGAAGACTTTTTTTCTTGTTTTTTGAAGAATTCGGCCTTTCCCCCCGTTTGGACCCTCTCTGAATTTTTTTTTTTCTGGTTACCGCATGTTTTGTTCCACAGTGTGTTAAATACACTCCTGTATAAGTGTCTTATTGCTGTCTTTAGAATACTCATTCAGTTTCACCTAGGTAATCAGTTGAATAAATAATGCGAGCATTTAACAGCTACATTAAGTTTATGCATATTCTTTCAAGAAGTTATCTACAATGGATTTACAGTTCCATAATAGAGCTTCAAAAACTGTCATGAAAAAGAAAAAAAAAAAAAAAAAAAAACAGTAAGAAAATCTTAAACACTTTCCGTTTTAAATACGCACTAAAGTGCCATATATTAAAAGCGTATCATAATCCATGCGTCCTCCCTATTTTCTTTCCTTATTCCATTAAGTTGGAAAGTGTATCATTATTCATGAGTGCCGTATTTTTCTCCCTTGTTCCATAAAACACATCTGGAATCGAAATCTGTCTTAAAATCGTATACTAAATCCAGTGGCGGCTCGTGGGATACAGCAAGTACAGCCGGGCTGCACTTGAAATTATCAGCACATACTTTAAAATAATTTATTCTACTAATTTTCCTAAATTCAGATTAGAATTATGGAATTCCTACGGTAAATTAAAAAAATCTCAAAAAAAAAAAACCGTATTGTGGCCGGATCGCTCATTCAGACAAAAAGCACTTTAATCTTCCCGCAATTCAATTGGGAAAATCTTTGGTTCAGCCCAGAGCGCTAATAAGAAAATTGGCAGCACAGTTGCCATGACAACGACTACGTAAGCAGTCCCTCCGGCATAGGCTATAATGGGGGTACGCAGCTAAGACTCAGCTGATGAAAGATTTTCAAACGACGGCTGCACTTCTGAATTCGACTGACTGATTGGCTCGAGAAGTGAGGGAGGAAGTAAGGAGAATGTATGTTCGGAAAACTCTTGACTTTATATTGTTGAATTTATCAAGAAGGTAAGCCTGAATAGACGCTTATGAATGGACAATTACACATCAAAGCAGTATTGTTTTTAAGTAAGCAAGAACTGGCATTTAGGGCGAGCGAGAAAATTCTTTAAACATGGGAAATTTTAAAGATCTTTTAAAATTATTGGTTTCTAAATTGAAACAACGCCTCTTTATGAGAACATCACTGACCGATTCGCAAGTTTAAAAAAAAAGGAGGATTGATTTGACTTATAAAAAATAAGTAAGCTTTCTTCTTTTTTTTTCTTTTCTTCTTAAGTTATCGTTATAAAAGAAAATTCTAAGGAAACTTCGAATCAGACACGGATTAATGCAATTTTGAGAATAAGAGCGGCTGGTTGAAATTTATGTCCATTTTATGGAAGTAAAATAGGATCTCTTACATTTTTTATGTAATTTCTTTTTTTTTTTCCCTCAGTGAGGGCTTAATCTGCCAGCTTTCGAATTCAGTAACAAAGATTTTCCATTCCTGTCCGGAGGAAGGGGGGGGGGGCTCATATGCTTCCGGCTGCACTAACAGTTTTGACCACGGGCCGCCACTGACTGAATCTTCGCCTAGCATATTACAACTATACTTCAAAATTTTAAATACTGGCATCCTAATCCATGAGTGTACCATGTTTGTTTTTCTTGTTCCATAAAACACATGTATGGAATTGAAATCTATGTGCGACTTTCAGCATTTTATTCTCTCCCACCTCCACCTTATCTGGCCAACACATTTGAAAAGATCGTCACCGTGTCAGTTCATATTTACAAAACCTGTCTACAAATCATGTATACATAGTCGCGTAGACAAAAATATGGGATTGAACGAAATAGCATCCTACTGCGAAACGAAAAAAGAAAGTAAGAAAAGTTAGGATAATTATCTTTTGCTATGAAAAAACTGGGAGGAGGAAGAAAACGAAAACTTTCAAGCTGACGGCGCGGGGCCGTAGCATTTGCTACTTCTGCTATATTGTTAATCCGGCACTGAGTGTTAACCAGAATACTATCACGTCGGTCAGTTCTCTTGCATAACAAAACATTTCATTTAAAATAACATCCAATCGAAGATCCTTTCAAAAAATCTTTACAGTTTCTTAAGAGTTCTAGAACAGGTGGTAAATCGTTGTCTTTTGACGGCAATACTTTTCTTAATTGATTCACGCAATTAAAGATTTTGTACTAAATAATAATAGAGCATAGGAACATGAACTGTTTGAGAGAGTTAAATAATACTAGCCTCATTGGAATTAGATTTGTCAATACCTTTATACCTTACCAAGAATGCGATCTGTTCGATTTTTTTGGCATCAGGAATGCAATCTAAAAATATGGGATAATATTTGGCTTGTTGAATTTCATTAACAAACTGTAATTTGAATCCAACTAGAAATCTTGTGAAAAATCTATGCAAAGTGTGTAAATATTTGTTTGCACATCACATATAAACAACTGAACAAGGGCGTAGCCAGGATTTTCATGGAGAAATAAAAGTGGTACAAAACGAAAAGTAAAATCTAGTAATTATTGTGATGTTAAAGTAAACAAAAATCTCCTTAATGTTGAAGCTAGTAAACCTAATGCAGTAATAAACAAAATTTGGGTATTTGATACAGGTGCATCTAATCATTTCTGCAACAACAAAAGTTTATTTTCCACATATAAACCAGTACAAAACACCACAATGTCTCTCCCCAGACAGCACATAAGCTTAAATCAAGCTTGAGATTTGGCTTGGCAATGCAAGGTTGGCTTAAGCTGGATTTTTACTTGCAAAGTGCGGTGATGGCGCCATCTGTGAAAGAGAATGGACATTAATTGTCTAGCGTCCTCAAATTTGTTGAAAGTTCGTAAAAGATGTGTTTTAACGGGGATGGGTTTTTTATTACCAGTGCCATTTTACCGGCAGGGCAAACGGGGCAACTGCCCAGGGCCTACAGATTTTAGGGCCCAAAAATCTTACATCTTACACTTTTGTAATTTTAAAATAAAACTACAAAGGATTAAAAAAAAAATCAGAAGTTAAATAATTTTTTTAATTATAAAGTATGAACAATGAAAATAATTCAAATTTACATTTGTATAAATTAATTTAAACTTATTTTTAATTCTTCGAAATGCTCTATATCGATATAGCATACCAATATATGTAGGAAAATAACTAACCACATTTGTAAAAAGAATTTTTAGCGTTAAAAAATAGCAAAATTTTTCAATTATTCGTTATTATAAGAAATATTTACAAAAATGACTAAAGTGTTTGTATTCCGTACATGTTATGTTAGCAACTGTGATATAGCATTTCGAAGTAACGTTTAACTATCTGTTTCTTTGATTTCTGATTACTTAACACAAAATTTGTGTTAAGAAAGTAAACCCATTCTATATTTCCAAATATGGAAATTCTTCAAAATAAAATACAATTATACTACGAAATTGATTTCAAAATCAGTCGTTTGTCTCGATTTTGGCCAGCGGCAGTATTGCTCATGAGTGTTGCGAAAGTTTTAAAACATGTGTTGCTCTTAAGTTTATATTATGTTTATTTCCCTATTAGTAGAGTCTCTAAATCACACATAAAATTATTTTAATTTTGATGCATCCCATGGAAAAATAATAAAAAAAAAAACAAATAACATATCGCCCACTTATCAATCTGGCCAGAAAACCGCTTAATAATTCACTTCAAACTTTAGTCATAGCTGCACAAGGCTCCGGTGGCTGAATGGATAACGCGCTCGGCTACTAATCGAAAGGTCACGGGTTCTATTCTAGCCACGGACACTCGATGGAAACAGATTAAAATAACTTAAAATTACAGCATAGAGGGGGAAAATGCGCGGAAAAATAAGGTATGTGGGGCGGGTGCCCCTTGTATTTAGAAAAAATTTTTAAGCTTGAAATGTCAAGCTTAACCTGTTCAGGACCGTGATCGCGTATATGTGATCAGACGATTCTTCCCTCACGGCCCGCGATATCGTATTTGTGATCAGTGTTTCCGTGCCAGCCGGCCCATCATCACACAGACGTGATTTCAGATTGGAACGTTTTATTTGAATTTTTAAACGGCACTAGATGGCGGTTGAAGTCTGTTACATTTTCAAATATCATTCCAGAGAGCTTTGACCTTCAATTTGCACTTTCGGTTCCGAGCTTTTTTTTGATTAAACCTCAAATATCATACCGGTCCCGTGCGTGCGTAGTCTCTTTGAGCGCGCGGGCCTGGGGAAGCGCTTCTTTCTCCTTTCGCCGGTCCTGAACAGGTTAATGCAAGCTGGGCAAGTGTAAACTAGAACACTTGATTCAAGCTTGCATCAAGCTTACACGACTGGAATTTTCAAGCTTAATTCAAGCTTATTGACTTGATAAATCAAGCTCGCTGCAAGTTTGCTGTGCTGTCTGGGTCGCGATAGGAAGCTTAGAAAGTGAGATAGAAGGTGTTGGAACTGTAGAGTTTGGTGTACGTCTTAATGGAAAAGTACATATTATAAAGCTGACGGATGTGATGTACTCGCCGAAATTGCGTAGGAATTTGATATCTGGTTTGAAGGTGGAAAGTGCTGGTGCAAAGTTTGTAGGTACAAACGGTAAAATTTGGGTATATAATAAAGCAGGTGAAGCAATTTTTTATGCCAAACGTACCAATGGTCTTTATTTTTTTAAACCCTCGCACTACATTAAAGATAAAACGGACGGCAAAAAGGTAGAAAATAAAATGTATAATCTGTCAACTGAAACAACCAGTGAATTAGCCCTTTGGCACTACAGGTTTAATCATGCTAATATGGATTATTTAGTGCATACTAGTAAAAATAATAGTGTTCGTGGATTACCCACGTTAAAAATTAATAAAGAATCTTGTGCGTCGTGTAAACTAGCTAAAGCGCGAAGGAAGAGCTTTAAACCTATATCGAATATTAGATCTTCGAAACCGCTTGATTTATTGCATCTTGATGTATGTGGGCCGTTGCCCGTTGCGTCCCTTGACGGTAGCCAATATTTCTTAACTGTCACTGATGATTACTCTAGGTACGTAACTGTTTTTACTTTGAAGAAAAAGTCGGAAGTTTTTTATTGCTTTCAAAAATACCAAAGACGAATGGAACGGCAATTAAATTTAAAAATTGTAAATGTGCTTACAGATAATAGAATGGAGTTTTGTAATAAAGACTTTAAAAATTTTCTTGACAAAGAGGGTATTCATACCGAAAGAACAAATACTTACACACCAGAACAAAACGGTGTTAGTGAACGGTTTAACTTCACAGCAATGAACGCAGTTAGGGCTATGCTTCATGCCAGCAGTTTAAGTAATAAATTTTGGGGCGAAGCAATTCAATGCTTCGTACACACTTGGAATCGGATTTGTCATAAAAATAAAGATAAAACACCATTCGAACTTTTTACAGATAGAAAACCAGTAGTCTCTTACTTTAAAATGTTTGGCTGCACAGCCTATGTAAACACACCGAAGAATTTAAGAAATAAATTAAGTTTAAAAGCAAAAACCGGCATAATGGTAGGATATGCGTCGGATACTAGAGGTTATCGCATATTTCTTAAAAATGTAAATAAAGTAATAGAAACTTCAAATGTTAAATTTAGTGAGAGAATTAAGTCTGGAAGCCGAACTGGAACCCAGTAAGAGTAATAAAAGATTTGTATATTTTCAAAAAAATGATATGGATTTAACCAGTCTTGGTTTAAGTAATGCACACGTACTTAACACCAGCAAACTTACACCAGCTTAAACAGTACTTAACACCAGCAAACGCATGGTGAAATCACCCTCCTCCCAGATGAAAACGTCATTTGGATTAGACGTGCTGTTCTGCGAAAGGATGGAACGCGAGTTGATATTTATTATAACATTAAGGGTAAAAATATGCGTTTAAGATCCGGTAATGAGGTAGAGAAATACTGAAAATCCCATAACATTAAATTTGATAGTAATCTGTTTGATTTTAGTGGTAAGAACACTTATTCGGGAAAAGTGGCAGATCAAATAAATTTAGATGAAACAACGGACAATTGTCAACCCGAAGCGCTTAATATAGAAATAAAAATTCCCAGTAATTATAATCAATGTATATCGTCTGCGGAAGTCGAAAAATGGCAGTGTGCCATGGCGGAAGAATTAAAGGTGATCCATGAGCGTAATGTGTGGGAACTAGTCCCTAAACCTGATAATAAAAAAATTATAGGGAACCGCTGGGTATCTATACTATTAAAATCTGTGCGCGTCTGTCTGTGTGTGTGTGGGTGTGTGTAGCATCATCTTCTCCTAAACGGCTGGGAGTTGAGTTTCGAACGAGGTATCCACGAATTCGGAAAATTTCGAGAAAGAACCTCCGCTAATTTAAATTTCGAAATTCGAATTAGTTTAGGAGATATTGATAAAAAACCCCATCAAAAACGCTAATTTTTGCTCTCCGCAATTCCGTGATTGTAACCCCTGTAGTCAAAAAAGTGAGAAATAAGCATCGAGGTTGCCATGTTTGGCTATTTTATTAAATTATTTAGACTCGCAGTAAAAATAAAAGAACAATGATTTTTTTTCTGTTTAGATTATTTACAAAGTTATTTTTTAATTAAAATATTGCGTTCATGTTAAATCAGAGCTGGAATTCAATGTTTTTTATGTGTAAAAGAATAAGGGATTGAGATATTTCCGAGACTAATATGTATATTTTTTAGTTTGGCCGAAAAAAAAATGGCTCATTTGGCGATTTTGAGAAAGTAGTAGGTTCTACCGATTTGTACAGTTTTGGGCTTGGCGCAAATTACTGAGAGTGTAACGAAATAGTATTTTTAATAACAAGTATACATTTTACGGCGCTATACTTCGATTTTTCACACAGAAATAATGCAGTTATTAAGGCGATTTTAAACGATCAATAGAATTTTCACCAAATTAGGTAAACTGATTTAAGTTAGAGGAATTCCGCCATATTTCAGAAAATTGAAATTCTCGCATTTTGTACATGGTAGTTAACGGTGATTAAAACCCGCTATATTTAATAATTTAAATAACTGCTGCTTATCAATAATATGCCTGCATTAAATTTTGGCGATCGATATATAAATGATAGATAACTATTTCCCATTTTGATTGCTGTTAAATCAATGCTTCAAATGATTCCTGAAAACAAAAAAATCTCGCAAAATGGTGTATATTGGCATTTTGGCGATCGAAGTACTGTGTAATAAATAATTGATTCTTATCTGTTAAAGCAGCGCTACAGAAGTTTCTTTTACTAGAAGCTGTTAGAAAGGCGTAATTAATACTGTCTAATATATTTTTTGTTTTACGAATTGAAATGTTTGTTGATTCCTACTTTAGTACATTTCTTAGCAAAGTTGGCGAAAAATATTCAAATGTAGTGCAACTCTGTACATATTATTAATTAAATTCCACAATTGAGATGAACCGATGTCACTAGCGTATGCATAGATATTTTTTTTTTTAATTCCGCCAAACAGAGTATTGCGTATTGCCTTTAGTGTCAAGTTTAATTTGTGGTTTGAGCTATTTGCCATCGACTGGCGGTGTTAATTTCGCCAATATGGCAGTTCTAGCTAAGTGAACATGAATAACTAATTTCATGTTCTATTATTAACATTGCTATAGTTTCCGTGGCAACGGAATCCATTGTTGCCACTTAAGTTGTTAAATTTTACAATTAAGTGAAACCACTCATTTCTACAGCTTTTAAGAATCGAAAAAATGAAAACGCATCAATTGTGAAACAAATAGAACTGTAACAGTCTTGCATCGGGGCCTTCGCAATTAGTAACGGGCCTGCGCGTGTATTTTGATGAGCCATCCAAAGACGCCTACGGATGCTCGAGTCTTCACGTATACATTAGGCGTTTCTTAACCTTCCCAGTGCTTTCAAACGTTATTTAATATAGTTTTAAGTAGTAATTGTGTTACTAATTCAAGTACGAACTCATGATTAATTTGTTTGCTATGATACATATTGACATAAAGAAAATAGATGCATATAATTTGAAGGAAAAACAAAGTAGCGCTTACTCTCATGATTCACGATTGCTTATTTTAGTTTCACAAGTGGATATTTAATATACTTTAAAATAACTAAATACACAAGACATTTTTATAATGAATATTTCATGAACGTAGTCGTATTTCCTATGTTATTTTAAACAATTCAAGATTAATCTTTAACAAATTATGTATTAAAGCGCATTTCAGTGTTTTCGGGATATCCTGTATATTGGAGAAAATTGATAAAATACGCTCTATAGCGCGATCCCTGAATTAATTATTCTTTAATAAAGACATTTCATGTAGTATATATTATTCTTTTGTCGCTTTCTCAATCGAACTTTGGAATTGAGCAAGCATAATGAACGCTTGTGTACAAAATATTAACTACATTTGAAGTTTCTGTATAAACGGGCAAAAATCAATAATTTATAATTTACTGTATTTCTGCACTGTACCAGATGTAAGTCTGAATCACATAATCAAGGCATATATAACTGATAAATAACATTTTCAACTGGCAAAATTAAATTGTCTAAATAGTATCACAACGTGATGCTTATTTTACAAGAATAAAAACTACTCAAGTAAGTAATACGCGATTTCTGATTAAAATAATTTATTTATAAATAACACATGAGTAATTATTCACTAAACATGATTTACATACATATTTTTAGAATTTTTAAATACATTATAAAAGTGTTCACGTACCTTTACATTCAGAGCAAAATGTTCGAATTTTAGGATAAATTTTCATGAAAGAAAATGGCGCAAGATTTACAAAACGATTACCTACATCTAAAGTTCTTTAGTACGACAAAGGTATAAAAAATTGTTTTAAAATAATAAAATAGTATAACATTTATAATACTTAGAATAATAAAATAGAACACTGTGACTGGGGGAAAACAGGCCTCAATGATAAACTCATTTTTAGTGATGGCAACTCATACGCAGGCCCGTTGCTAATAACGACGGCCCCGCTTGCATCTTAAAAATAATCGAAGTTTTTATGCAATTCTACATACCTTTAATTTTATTTCCTTCGAGTGTGGATGTCATTTTTTACGTCATTTTTGCTGTTTTGCTGGCAGATTATCCGGAGCAGCACATACCCTCTAATGTATTTGCTCCTCCGGAAGCATGAGCGTATGTCCTGCGCGTATTTGTGTAACCCCATTGTGTTAATCAGAATTTTCTGGTGTCACATTTTTTAGACCATTTTTTTACCGCGGAGATTCCGATCCTGAAGTATTTGATTAAGCAGGAGTAGCCAGAAATTTTTCATGGGAATGTTACGACTACTGCAACTCACATATATGTACACGTGTGTGCGATAAGGGAGTGAAGAATATACGTTTTGTATGGCAAAAAACTCCGCTTGGGGGGTTGTGACCCCCTATCCCCTCCTTGGCTACGCCACTGTACGCAAGCATAAGTTGTCATGTCATGAAAAACCGTCATAAGATGGCGAACTCCGAAGTTGTTCTGAGGGTTATACAAAATTAAAAAATTTTCTTTTAGTAAATTTTACTTTTGATACAGTTCGGATATTTGGTTTTAATACATTTCGGCCACCAAGGTGAGATGAAATATTACTAAATACGGCAACCCAGAATTTTTTTAACTATTGAATTTGACACTATGCAACTACAGTAGATTCCCTATAACACGGTACATACGTTCCGTGTTATAGGAATCCGTGTTGTACGGGTCCTGCGCTATACTCCACCTGGAGTGCGGACTTCGCGGTATAATCGCGGCAAAACTTATTTGCGCTCCGTAAAAATGCAATGATGTTTGGTGTTGCCATTCAAAATGAATGTTAATTACAGGAGCTAAGGCGTCATAATATCAGAACATATGTCTCATTTTACCGTGTTGTACGAGTCTCTTTTAACGTGTTACACGAAAACGATCGTAATGTTTTCGTCGTGTTCTAAGTATTCGTGTTGTAGACCCATGGGGCCAACTGTAATCTGTAAAAAATGAAAAATGAAATTAGTTATTTATTTAGGGCGAATTGACAGTGAGATAAACGTCCGTTTTATGTAACAAGTGTGATACTGCATTAAGAGTTCAATAAGGGAAATAAGCTTTTTCTCAGAAGTTATACATCACGAACGTTTTCATTTACAAAAGCGACATGATTTTCATCGGAGCAGGGTACATTTTTGACTTTTAAACTTAAATGATGCATCCATTGTTTCATGTAGGTTTTTTAATTAAGGTAAATCTTAATAAAGTCGCGTGTAACATAACTGCGCTAATGCATTGTCCACGCTTTGAAAAATGCAAGATAAAATTGTTGTCAACATTATGTAATGTTATTTATGTGGTATATACTATATATTAATGCTATAAATTAAACCTCACAAAGAGAATGATATGATGTAGAAATCAGGCATTTTTCGAAAGAGAAAAGATTTGTCTGCATACCATAAAGTTCTTTCTTTTTTGATCGCCAGTCACATTGACGTAGTTTTTGTGTCATGTTGCAATCGTCTAAAATTTGCACTCATGACGTCAACTTTTAGTCACGATGTGTTTTTGAAGTATTTTTTCACGTTTTGAGATTCCGCATTACTGGGTTTAATTCGAATTATATATGTGTAAGGAAAATATGTGTTTCCCACCGTGCGGAGAACGGGTACGCAGCTAGTCTATACTATTAAAATCTGTGCGCGTCTGTCTGTGTGTGTGTGTGCGTGTGTGTGTGTGTAACATCATCTCCACCTAAACGGCTGGGAGTTGAGTTTCGAACGAGGTATCCACGAATTCGGAAAATTTCGAGAAAGAACCTCCGCTAATTTAAATTTCGAAATTCGAATTAGTTTAGGAGATATTGATAAAAAAACCCATCAAAAACGCTAATTTTTGCTCTCCGCAATTCCGTGATTGTAACCCCTGTAGTCAAAAAAGTGAGAAATAAGCATCGAGGTTGCCATGTTTGGCTATTTTATTAAATTATTTAGACTCCTGCAGTAAAAATAAAAGAACAATGATTTTTTTTTCTGTTTAGATTATTTACAAAGTTATTTTTTAATTAAAATATTGCGTTCATGTTAAATCAGAGCTGGAATTCAATGTTTTTTATGTGTAAAAGAATAAGGGATTGAGAGATTTCCGAGACTAATATGTATATTTTTTAGTTTGGCCGAAAAAAAAAATGGCTCATTTGGCGATTTTGAGAAAGTAGTAGGTTCTATCGATTTGTACAGTTTTGGGCTTGGCGCAAATTACTGAGAGCGTACGAAATAGTATTTTTAATAACAAGTATAAGTTTTACGGCGCTATACTTCGATTTTTCATATAGAAATAATGCAGTTATTAAGGCTATTTTAAACGATCTATAGAATTTTCACTAAAGTAAGTAAACTTATTTAAGTTAGAGGAATTCCGCCAAATTTCAGAAAATTGAAATTCTCGCATTTTGTACATGGTTACGGTACTAACGGTGATTAAAACCCGTTATAGTTAATAAAAATTTAAATAACTGCTACTTATCAATAATATGCCTGCATTAAATTTTGGCGATGGAACCATATAAATGATAGATAACTATTTCCCATTTTGATTGCTGTTAAATCAATGCTTCGAATGATACTCTGAAAACAAAAAAATCTCGCAAAATGGTGTATATTGGCATTTGGCGATCGAAGTACTGTGTAATAAATAATTGATTCTTATTTGTTAAAGCAGCGCTACGGAAGTTTCTCTTACTAAAAGCTGTTAGAAAGGCGTAATTAATACTGTCTAATATATTTTTTGTTTTACGAATTGAAATGTATGTTGATTCCTACTTTAGTACATTTCTTAGCGAAGTTGGCGAAAAATATTTAAATGTAGTGCAGCTCTGTACATATTAATTCCATTCCACAATTGAGATGAGCCGATGTCACTAGCGTATGCATAGATATATATATTTTTTAAATTCCGCCAAACAAAATATTGCGTATTGCCTTTAGTGTCAAGTTTAATTTTGTGGTTTGAGCTATTTGCCATCGACTGGCGGTGTTAATTTCGCCAATATGGCAGTTCTAGCAAAGTAAACATGAATAACTCATTTCATGTTCTATTTTTAACATTGCTATAATTTCCGTAGCAACGGAATTCATTGTTGCCACTTAAGTTGTTAAATTTAACAATTAAGTGAAACCACTCAGACTCAAAAAAGTGAAAACGCATCAAACGGGAAATAAATAGAACTAACTGTAACAGACTTGCACTTTAAAAATAATCGAAGTTTTCATGCAATTCTACATATCTTTAAATTTATTTCCTTCGCGTGTGGATGTCATTTTTTATGTCATTTTTGCTGTTTTGCTGGCAGATTATCCGGAGCAGCACATAACCTCTAATGTATTTGCTCCTCCGGACATCAGCAAGAGTTTATGCCCGGCGCGTATTTGTGTAACCCCACTGTGTTAATCAGAGTTTTCTGGTGTCAGATTTTTTAGACCATTTTTTTACTGCGGAGATTCTGATCCTGAAGTATATTGATCACTGATAAATGAAAAAAAAATCAATTATATGCAAGCAGGAGTAGCCAAAATTTTTTCATGGGAATGTTACGGGAGTGAAGAATATACATTTTGTATGGCAAAAAACTCGGCATGGGAGATTGTGACCCCCTATCCCCTCCATGGCTAACGCCTCTGTATGCAAGCATCAGTTGTCACGTCATGAAAAACCGTCGTAGATGGCAAACTCCGAAGTTGTTCTGAGGGTTATAAAAAATTAAAAATTTTACGTTTAGTAAATTTTACTTTTGATACAGTTCGAATATTTGGTTTTAATACATTTCGGCCACGAAGATAAGATGAAATATACTAAATAAGGCAACCCAGAATTTTCTTAACTATTGAATTTGACACTATGCAACTACAGTAGATTCCCTATGACACGGTAGATACGTTCCGTGTTATAGGAATCCGTGTTGTACGGGGCCTGCGCCATACTCCACCTGGAGTGCGCGGTATAATCGCGGCAAAACTTATTTGCGCTCCGTAAAAATG
Organism: Cheiracanthium punctorium; assembly: GCA_038373885.1. Taxonomy (NCBI): domain Eukaryota; kingdom Metazoa; phylum Arthropoda; class Arachnida; order Araneae; family Cheiracanthiidae; genus Cheiracanthium; species Cheiracanthium punctorium. The sequence continues at coordinate 27,734 of JAWZYV010016258.1, forward strand.
CAATGATGTTTGGTGTTGCCATTCAAAAGGAATGTTAATTACAGGAGCTAAGGCGTCATAATATCAGAACATATGTTTCATTTTACTGTGCTGTACGAGTCTCTTTTAACGTGTTACACGAAAACGATCGTAAAGTTTTCGTCGTGTTCTAAGAATTCGTGTTGTAGACCCATGTTATAAAGGGGTCAACTGTAATCTGTAAAAAATGAAAAATGAAATTAGTTATTTATTTAGGGCGAATTGACAGTGAGATAAATCAGTTTTATGTAACAAGTGTGATACTGCATTAAGAGTTCAGTAAGGGTAATAAGCTATTTCTCAGAAGTTACATCAAGAACGTTTTCATTTACAAAAGCGACATGATTTTCACCGGAGCAGGGTACATTTTTGGCTTTTAAACGTAAATGATGCATCCATTGTTTCATGTACGTTTTTTAATTTAGGGAAAAATTTAAAAGTCGTGTGTAACATAACTGCGCTAATGCATTGTCCACCCTTTGAAAAATGCAAGATAAAATTGTTGTCAACATCATGTAATGTTATTTATGTGGTATATGCTATATATTAATCCTCACAAAGAGAATTATATGATGTAGAAATCGGGCATTTTTCGAAAGAGAAAAGTTTTGTCTGCATACTTTAAAGTTCTTTCTTTTTTGATGGCCAGTCACATTAACGTAGTTTTTGTGTCCTGTTGCAATCGTCTAAAATTTGCACACACGACGTCAACTTTTAGTCATGATTAAAGTATTTTTTCACTTTTTGAGATTCCGCATTATTAGGTTTAATTCAAATTATATATGTGTACATAGGCGTAATCTGGGGGTGGGGCAAGGGGGGGCAATTGCCCCTGTAGTTGTAAAAGTTGCCCCCCTAGTCTAAAAAGTCAGGGGGCAAAGTTATGATTTTGAACACAAATCATGCATTTAGAACCCAAATATACTATCAGATTCTAAAAAAAAAAAAGAAAAAAAAAATCCCCTGCAAAAATCAACAAAAGAATAGAGTCACAGAAGCTTTTCAACTCAACAGGAACAATGGCAGATTCTACCAAATGACCAAGCTAGATAATTTCTCAGGAAAGCAAAAATCAAGGGGCAGCGATTTTAAACTTGTCTGAAATCAATTGTTCAGCGTTAGAAAAAAAGACCTGTTGCTGTAAAAAGTGAGCAAAAAGAGGTCATTTTCACAGGCGATGACGCAATTAGAGTTTATGTCATCCGGGGCAAACCATAATTAGTGTCGTGTGCATGGGCGCCCATAGTATTTTTCAAGGGGGCAAACTTCAAAAATTTTTTCTAGAGGGGGGCAAATTTTAAACTTTTAACAAATTTAGTTCTGTTTTTGCCATTTGTTAACATTATGTGACATTAACCTAGAACTTTAGGGGGGGCAAGTTCCCTACCTTGCCCCCCCCCTTATGGGCGTCCATGGTCGTGTGCCCCCTCGCATGGAGCCGCGCCCCATCCCAAGAAACTATAACTGATTTTGGCATTCCTTTTAGAATGTCTCCCGGTGCTTGTCTCCGATTATCCCCCCTTTAGTTGCCGCCCTGTCACAGATTGGGGCCAGTTTCTCATTTATATTTTAGTGAACCTAATTTCGGTGTTTGAAGGTCAGTAGCAGAGAGACAACAACGTTATCGTGTGATCGTGCACAACTTACTTGACGGACGACCAATTGCGTATTCAAATGCGACGCAGTTTAAGAGAACAAGAAACGGTCTGCCATTTTATTATTTATATCTGCTGCCAAGGGAAACTAGGGGCACGTGCCCCAGACTTGGTAGAGGGCTCCAAAATAAGTTATACGGTTCCATGGGAGGAGGCCGTTCTATTTGGTTCGTCGTGAGAGATAAACTCTAGTTGCAGTACTATCTAAGTCAGTATTTCGATACCTTTAACCCTTTTAGATTTTCATGCATTAGAAAAATATAGCAACAAATCACCTCATTACTTCCTGCTAACAGCGTTGCTCCCAGCAATACTGAGAAGCAATGTTCGACACAGAAGGGGAACCTTCACAGCTATTGTTTATAACGATCTGCTGATGTGCGTACATGGGCACCCATAGTAATTTTCCTAGAGGGGGGGGGGGGCAAACTTCAAAAAAAATTTCTAGAGGGGGGGCAAATTTCAAACTTTTTTAGTTCTGTTTTTGCCATTGTTAACATCATGAGATATTAACCTAGAACTTTAGGGGGGGCAAGTTCCCTACCTTGCCCCCCTTATGGGCGCCCATGTGTGCATATAATTCTATTTTCTAGCATTTCAAAAAAGTCTAGCTTAGATAATTTCTCAGAATATTAGTTTCTTTAGTACATTGTATATGTGCATTCACCTAATTTATATACCCCCTCCCTTTTTTTTTTTTTCGTGAAAACGTCTTCAACTCAAAACCTTCATAATTTATCAGGGGTCGGTCCAGGAATATTTTCGAGGGTCCAATTTTTGTAAAAACTGCATATTTTTGTGAATTTCAATGCTTAATTTTGTGAATTTCAGCACTTATTTTTGTGAATTTTCAAACCAAATTTTAATAAAAGTCACTTTTTCTTTTTGTTAATTGATGAAACACATTAAAATGTAGGGTAAAATGCCAATGAAGGACATTTTTAATGACTGTATTTTTGTGACGGGGTTCCATTTAAATCGATTGTAATTTTGTGAAAGAGCCACAAAACGGACCCAATTTTTGTTTGTATCGATCCCTGTCTCCCGCATATGCCGAGCTTCTGGTTAATGAAATCACGCTAAAAGTCGTTCCAGCTCCTCAAATTATTAAATATCTTTTTCCACATTACTTTTCTAAGCATATTTACAATACCCCCCCCAAATAAATAAATAAATAAAAATAAAAGATAAAATAAAAAATAAATAAATAAAAATAACGTACTGGACTCTTAAAAATTTAAAATTTTCTGTCCGAGTCGAGGAAAAACACGAACATTGAGCTCAGAATGCTGTAAATTTAACAGGTTGCTAACATTAAATAAAGTGCCACGGGAAGAGAGGTTACAGAAAATAGAAAATGTGCAGTGCAATCAGTTTCATTGTAATGTATTTCAAACCTCGCAAGAGGAGGCTTTTTAACAAGGCATAAAATAATCGGGTTTTTTTTTTTTTTTTTTTTTGGACCTACAAACTAAACTTAAGAACATGTCATCACTAAATGACCATTAAGATTCTGTGAAAAATTGGAGTGATTTAAATGCCGAACGCGGCCCTTTTATCTCCCGTTAACTCAAAAATCAGCCACATCTGTGTTCACTTAAATAGACTAGGACCAGTTTTTCCCGCAAGCATATCGACTTTGTGAGAGAAGGGAGCTTTAAAAATTTTTGTATGTAACATGATGTTTTATATTTCAAGTCTGTTGTTAATCTTTCGCTACCTGGTTGGGGGGAAAATACCGACAAAGAACTCGGGAGATGTCCAAGAGGGTTGGAGGGATTATTGAATGAGCTGCAAAGAATGGATTACAAAGAGCTAAGCTAAATAGGTAAATGATGTCTGTGTGTCAAGTTTGGTTAAGTTAAATGAATTTTACCAGCCGAATATCTGTATCTTGCAGTGAAATATTAACTTGTTTTGTGTATGAGTACAGGTAAGTAGTTTTCGTAATTTTTGTGTCAAATCGGTAAATTTTAAATAAAGATTGAGTATTAGTCTGGAGAAAATACTACAATGTACTGATCATTTGGTTTTTTTGTCAGGAATTCGTTAAGGAGAAGACATCCATTATAGTTGCGTTTTGAGGGGGAAAATGTAGTTTTGTTTAAATTAAAAATGATGCCTCTTCTTACATATTGGAAAAACCCTTTGAAAATCAAAGTCGGCCGCTTCAGTTTTTGACCGTCAAATGTTTCTTGACAGTCAAGTCCTGCTAATGTCCAGTGGCTGTGGAGTTTTTTTTTTTTTTTTTTGTAGTGAACACATAGATTTGCAATTTCCAATCCTTCCAATGAACTTTGTTTTGGACGTACACACAGACTCTACCGCTAAAAGCTGATTCGGTCCTCAGTGGTACCAGTGGCTGTGGAGTTGGTTTATAAAAGGGGAAAAAAGTAATCCCTTTTATCTATTTTATTAATTATATTTTTGCACTATTTACTTTTTGTTTTCAAGAGTTAAAAATAACTGATCTCAAATTTCATCGGTTTAAGTACAGTATTTTTTCCATTGTTATAGAAGAAATATTTTATGATTTATTAATGACTATGTCATTTTATCTCTCGCCCCCTTTATTGAAAATTGTCCGAAAAATGTGTCCCAAAAATGCGACATAAAAGTAAGAATAAATTGTTGAGTAATGAATTGTTTATTTTTTTATATATGTCTTATCCTCCTGAATTCTGTATCCCTCAATAAACACTTATCTATTTAACTGTAACTGTGCTTGCGCACGCATTCTTTTTACTTCTTCTATACCTTTTTCACTTAGCGCAAATACGGGTTAAGACCCCTTAGAAAGACCTCCACGGAGGGCACCCCACCCATAGGCCTAGAGCCCACGCGTAGCTAATCTGCCGTAATCCCACAAACACAAACAAATATACTTTTTCCCTTCTTGATGTTACCTTGTTATGTGATGTGCCTGTTTCTTCCGTTCTAATAATATGTTATGTTAAAATCCCACGTTTACTATGTTTGTGCCATAACTCTGCTAACATTTCTAAAAGGTTATGGACACCAGATGGATTAATTTATTTATCTGCTGATTTTTAACGTTCGTTTCAAGGCTGCATCATTCATCCTCAAAATGGCGACTGGAACTTGGCGAATTGAAACGCTGAATAAAGATAATTACGAAACATGGAAAATGCAAATGAAAGCGCTTTTAATAAAGAATGATGCCTGGATTTATGCATCAGGTTCAAAGCCTGAGTTTTGGAAAATGACGAAAAATCGCAAGAAGAGTTCGATACGTGGGTCTCCAAATGGACGAAAAAGCAAAAGCAGATATAATTCTATGTAAATCGCCATCTGAACTCGAACAAATAAAAAATTGTGACACTTCATCAGATGTGTTGAAAAAACTGGGAGAAATCTATCAGTCTAAAGGACCTGCTCGTAAAGCTGCGTGATGAAATCTTTAATTCAATATAAAATACCCGACTCGTCTAATGGAATTCTCGACCATTTGAGAAAATTCTTCGACATAGGGGACAGACTTTCAGAAATGGATATCTAAATAGACGACGACTTGCTGACTATAATGCTCTTATATAGCCTCCCTTCTACTTTCGACAATTTCCGATGTGCTATGGAATCAAGAGATGAGCTTCCGAAGCCAGAAATACTCAGAATCAAATGCCAGGCGTAACGATGACAGACAAGCAGAAGACTCAGGTGCTTTCGTGGCTGCTCCTAGAAAACATGCGTCTAAAAATAAAAATTATGGAAAATACTCGGGCCAGCCGACTCATAAAATTAAGGATACATCAAGAATAACTTGTAAAAGGTATAAACGCATCGAGCACTGGGCTACCGAATGTGAAAGTGGGAAAAAGAATAATTTTAAACATAAGCCTAACAGCACGGATTCTTATCCACTCGGATGACTCGCCAATAGAGTTACCATGCGAAATACAGCAACCCTACGCGCCTAAAGCTCTCTCAACAATATCCAATAACGAAAAGCAAAATTTTTGGTGTGTTAAGATAGATACTAAAAATTATATAAGTTACTTCAGTTATCATCGACCCACTTTTGCATTTGCAAGGAAAGACCAGGAAACCCTCCTACTTCCAGTCAATGAAATAAATGTAAAGGAAGAATATAAGAAAAAGAAAAAGGGGTGAGAGATAAAATGACATAGTCCATTAATATCGTTTTAATATGGCAATAATGAAACTAAAAAATTAGGGGGGTTCAGGGGGGTCTCCCTTGACATATATATATATATATAAGTGAAACCTCTCTGAGCGGCCACCCACCGTACCGAGAATATTTGGCCGCTCGGAGGGGGTGGCCGCTCTCAAGAGTTTTATTTACTATTATAAGATAATTGCTATAATGCGTAATATAAACAAGTCTGGCACATATTCCTTATTTAAAATGAAATATAAAACTTATCTAAGGAGAAAATAGTACTTTATTTAATGCTTTCTTACATTTTTTTGAAAAAATGATACAATTTGTGTCCGTTTTAAGTTTTTACTTTTCTTTGAAACAACCATTTTTTCTAGTTTGTTTTTTACTTTAAAAATCGGATCTCTAACTGGTTAGTTTGTAACCGCTTCGGAATTTTCGATAATTTCATCGATTTTCCCTAAAGTCGCTTGTGTTGAAAGTTTAGCTTGCTCGCCATTACAAACATCGAGAAATTCCTCGTCAGACACGGAATTAGCCCCTGAAAGGGGGACAAAAATTCATTTGTAGGACAATTTCAATACCTGATTGTCAAAGTGATTACCCATCTTAAGAGTGTGGGGAGAATACAAAAGAGATATAACAGATTCAATTCCATGTATTCCTGGGACTTATATTCGACATAAACCTGACCTTGAGTTTTTCCGCTCAAAATTACAGCATGGAGTGAGTAAAATTTCCTGAAAAATGAGATGGGCGATGAGGTGACCGTTTAAGGGGGTCGGGTGGCCGCTGATAGAGGTTATTTTAACATCAAGTCTACGAGTCAAAAAATCCGTGCCATGAAAAATTGGCCGTTTAGAGGGGTGACCGCTCGGAGAGGTTTCACTATATATATATATATATATATGCATGTGTGTGTACGGGCACGCATACATGGACTTTCATTTAAAATGACTTTTGCCCCCCCCCCCCCCCCCAGTTTCGAAGCCCAAGTTACGCCCATGTATGTGTAAGGAAAATATGCGTTTCCCACCGTACGGAGAACGGGTACGCAGCTAGTATAATTTAAAATGTGACGAAAATAATAGGATAGTAAAATATAAGGCCAGGCTTGTAGCGCAAGGATTCGCGCAATATAAAAACGACACATATGACGAAGTATTTAGTCCGGTAGTTAATTTTTCATTAATCAGACTATTCTTTTCAATTCTTGTATGTTTCTTTAATTGGTGTTACTGTCAAATCGATATTAAATGTGCATATTTGTATGCACCTCTACAGGAAGAAGTTTATATGTATCAGCCACAGGGATTCAAGGATCCCAACCATCCTGATCACGTTTGCTTACTTAAAAGAGCTTTGTATGGTTTACGGCAGAGCGGTAAAGAATGGTTTTGTGAACTTGACCGAACACTAGAAAAATTAAAATTTAAAAGACTAGAATGGAGTAATTGTACATACGTATATAGTGATAATGTTGTTCTTCTCGTGTATGTCGATGACATTTTAATTTTTGGAAAAACATTGGACGGCGTCAACCACATTGTAAATTTGTTCAAAAATGAATTTGATATCACTGTTTTAGGAAAAACAAAAATGCTTCTAGGAATTGAATTTGAAGAAAAGTTTGGAAAGTTATACATACACCAACACAAGTACATAGATAAAATTTGCGAACAATACAAAAGTTTTAATTTTCCACTATCAACTCTCCCCATTGTTAAAGGCTGTATCCTGTCAAAGACGGACAGTCCTGCATCAGAATCGGAAAGAAATGAAATGTTAAAGTTACCACAGGGCCGGCCCAAGGGGGGTGCGAATGTAGGCGATCGCCTAAGGCCCCGCGCTTATAGAGGACCCGCTCCTGGGCCATTTTATTTCTATCTCATAAGACATGATAATAGAGAAGAGGCCCCGCACGCCCCTCGGGCCGTCTCTGGTTACCATATAGAAACGTTGTGGGATGTTTGTCGTATCTCGCGAACCGTACGAGACCAGATCTTTGTTATGCTGTAAATATTTTGGCACAATTCCAAGAAAACCCCGATGTAAAGCATTGAAACGCATTATTGCGATTATTGGGTTATGTTCAATATACAAGAGATTATAAACTTAATTCGTCAGATGTAACTAACGTAGAAATTAACTGTTATTGTGATTCAGACTTCGCATCCAATAGAGATGATCGCATTTCTATGGGTGGGATATTGCTGTTCATGAGTAATGCGCCCGTAATTTGGCGTACGTTCAAACAAAAGTTTGTAAGTCTTTCTACCATGGAATCGGAATTTTGTTACTTTAACGGAAGCTTCTAAACAGATTAGTTGGATAAAACACATCTTAGATGAATGTAATGAATTGGGAATTGCTGAATTACAATTAAAAGACAATAAGATATTTTGTGACAATGAGACCGCGATTAGATATGCAAAATCGCCGATTGAGAACATTCGAACTAAGCACATTGACGTAAAACTACACTTTATAAGGGATTTAGTAAATGATGGACTTTTTGAACTTAGATATGTTCATAGTAAAAAGAACTTAGCTGATGTATTTACGAAGCCACTCCACAAACATGGACTGAATAAGTTTTGTGAGAATATATTTGAACGAAGTGTATAATAATGTATTGTTTTCTTGCATAAGAATATTTGTGGTTTGTGTTAAGAAAAAAAAATTAATATGTATTTGTAAATAATTCTGCAGAATACGTCTAATAAGGTTTATTGTATAATATTGTGTTGCATCGTTTAATATATATATATTTACTAAAGAGTTTTTGAATTTTAATGTGTAAAGGTTTTGAGTAATTTTGAATCTTTCATGTTTTTTGATAATGTATACTTTTTTCTTGCAGCGATCACGGTGCATGAGAGGGGGCCGCTTGCTAGCCTCCCGCGCGTTTGTTTTCTCCGGCGTTCGCGGAAGTTCGTCGGCGACTTCGCTCGCCGCGTGACGTCACGTTTTCTCTCGCGTTTCTTCTTTTACGGCTTCTTTTCTCATGAGCCGTGATCGCTGCAGCATATCTCCATAGTAACGGAGACATTTTGTTTCTGAGTGGCCGGTCAGAACTTTGTTTTATGCAAATTAACTGTTGCACATGTGAATTGTAATGTAATGTACATATATAATGTTTCTTTTGCCTGCGAGTTTTTCTATTCGATACCATATCTTCTGTGTATGCTAGTCCTGTAAGACGCCCAGCGAGCGTGAATGTATTTAAACTTTACTTTAAATGTTACTTTTAATTAAAGAATTTTTAGTTTTCTAATGATGTCTCATCATTTCAAGTGTTAAATCACCACTGCTGGTAAAATGCGAATAATTTCTGCTAAGATACTGCTATAGTCAACTTTAAATTTAACATTCCCTTAAACGATAAAATAACCACTATTCGATCATATATCGATCATGCACTTAATGTATACTCCACCCCCAGACTTTATTAAATGAAGAACTCCAATTCATTAGAAATCAATGTCATGCCGCAAATTACCCTGAAACTATATTAAAGAAAATTTTTAAAGAATTAAACCAAAACTTCACATAATTAATTGTCGACAAAAAGAAAAATGAAAATTCACCACAGCCATTCCATTCTGCAAAGGCATCACTAATAAAATATCTAATACTGCAATCAAGAAAAATATACGAATCCTAATAAAACGATTTTCCAATGTGTAAGATTAGAAAAAGACAATATTAATACTACAGAAACTGCCGGCATTTACAAAATTAATATAACTTTTGTCAAAACAAAAAATAAAGGTTGCTATATTGGAGTGACCAAACGGAAAATCGAAGAACGAAAACATGAACACATCAATGACATTAAATTTAATAAACAGAGCACCGCTTTATCCTACATAGCAATTAAAGAACCCATTACAATAGATTTTGAAGGAATCAATAAAATAGAAACTTTAACAATAAATTGTATGCATATATCTGTAAATCCTTAGAAATATCTACAATAGAGGGCAGCATTAACTACATGGCACACACAGGCATCAATGACATCTGGAATGGCGTAATACAGTGACAGTTTCGTCGGGAAGAAAGGTGGAGATCGACTGAAGACGGCCATGGTTGTGCTTGAAATATATATTGGAGGAAAAGGTATTCCTCAACTTTTTAACTATGGATATCCTCCGTATTTCCTTTTAATCTTTTTCATGGGAATCTTTTTTAATAGTTCATGGTATTCAAACAAGGCAACAGCACCTAACAGAGTCGAAAACTCGGTATTCCATAATACCCTCTTCTCTTCTATATTCGCACGAGATAAAATGTCATTTTATATTGCCTATGCAATATTTCTCATTTTAATAATTGATCTATACATAGAACTAACTGTACAGTTAATGCTGAAGTTTACCTTATTAGTACAGGGGTCACTAGCTATTTCGGTCAGTGGCAGTGGCGGTTCGTGGGATACAGCAAGTACAGCCGGGCTGCACTTGAAATTATCAGCGCATACTTTAAAATAATTTAGTCTACTAATTTTCCTAAATTCAGATTAGAAGTGGAATTCCTACGGTAAATTAAAAAACTCTCCGAAAAAAACCAAACAAAAAAAACGTATTGTGGCCGGATCGCTCATTCAGAAAAAAAGCACTTTAATCTTCCCGCAATTCAATTGGGAAAATCTTTGGTTCAGTCCAGAGCGCTGAAAAGAAAATTCGCAGCACCATTGCCATGACAACGACTACGTAAGCAGCCTTTCCGGCATAGGGAGTATGCAGCTGATACAGCCGATGAAAGATTTTTTAACGGCGGCTGAACTTGAGAACTCGATTAACTTATTCGCTTGGACGAGAAGTGAGAGAGGGGGTAAGGAGAATATATGTTTGGAAAACTCTCCGACTTTATATTGCTGAATTTATCAAGAAGGTAAGCCTCAATAGACGCTTATGAATGGACAATTACCCATCAAAGCAGTATTGTTTTTAAGTAAGCAAGAACTGGCATTTAGAGGACATGGCGAGCGAGAAAATTCTTTAAACATGGGAAATTTTAAAGAGCTTTTAAAATTATTGATATCTGAATTAAAACAACGCCTTTTTATGGGGACATCACTGACCGATTCGCATGTTTAAAAAAAAGGAGTGATTTGACTTATAAAAAATAAGTAAGTTTTCTTTTTTTTTTTCTTTTCTTCTCAAGTTATCGTTACAAAAGAAAATTCTAAGGAAACTTCGAATCAGACACGGATTAATGCAATTTTGAGGATAAGAGCGGCTGGTAGAAATTTATGTCCATTTTATGGAAGTAAAATAGGATCTCTTACATTTTTTTTTTTTTTTTGTAATTTTTTTTTTTCCTCGGTGAGGGCTTAATCCGCCAGCTTTCGAATTCAGTAACAAAGATTTTCCAATCCTGTCGGGAGGAAAGGGGGGGGGGGGGGCTCATATGCTTCCGGCTGCACTAACAGTTTTGACCACGGGCTGCCACTGGTCAGTGGTTTATCCGGTGAGCTACTTATTCCAGTGAAAATCAGCATGAGCAGAACAAAATGGCCAAATTGCACTGGTTTTCTGCCGATTACCTCAGTAGTGAGTGCCGCTTTATCCGGTCAGATAATCTATGCAGATTAGGTAATTAACTTTTAGGGAAAAGTGAAGGCCAGTCAGCTTAGAATAAATATGGGTTAGAACCCCTTAGGAAGACCCCCCATGGAGGGTACCCCTCCCATAGGCCTAGATTCCAAGTATAGATAGTTCGCTGTAGTCCCACAACAACAAGGCCAGTCAAAGTTGACTCATATTTGTGTGGAGATGTTACGATATTTCGATCAAAATAATTGTTAGTATACTTAACAGAATTTGAATAACAATACGGATCAATCCGAAAACCGGAACCAATGAGACACCTGATGATGATGACGGCGATGTGCACCCAAACTGGTTATGTGTCACAAGAGTAGATTTGCTGAACATTATAGACTTTTTACTTGAGGTGAACAGTGTAACTGATCATATCATCCCTTTTCAACATTTAAAGAGATTTAATTTGCTATGCTTTAAAACAGCTTTTAATTTTGGATTCCCCCCCCCCCCCCAGGGTGGTTATGATTTTGCCCAACTCGAAAAAACCCCAATTGGGTTTTTTCAAAATTTCAACTTTAATTACATAGATAATACATTTCTTAATATCAGTGCACCACTTGTAAAGTTTATAAACAGCTCCCTATCTCCCAACACACCACCACTACCTAAGGAAAAAAATTAGACTTTACATAGGCATAAAAACTTTCTAGAGAAATTTTTTATGCCTCTCTGTATTAAAATGAATAAGGATTTCTTAACCATAAAAAATCATTAGTTTAAAAAGTTCTAACTAAACACTAGTATATCACTATTAAAATTATTACTAATGGTCAATTTATCTAAGAGCAAACCATGATTGGGGTTGTTATTGTTATTGATTTATACGTTTTTTCATGGGCGGATTAAGGGGGCGACCCCCCCCAAAGAGAAATAAGAAACTAATGTAAAAGATCTTATTTTAATTCCATAAAATGACTGTATATGTCAATCTTCTAATTAACTGCCCCCCCCCGACAAACTTGCATTAATCTGCCACTGCATTTTTTCATATATGATTAATATAATTGTAATTAGTTATAAATAAAAAATGGTTAAATTAATAGTAATAACTGATTTTTGTAATCAATTAGTTGCTTTAAGTTGTATTTAGTAATAAGCAAACTTTTTTTTCAAATATTCTGAACCCCATCCCTTCCTCTGAAAAAACCAGATAAAACCTTGAAAAAACCCAGTGGGTTGGGTTTTTTCTGAAAACACCCGGGTTTTTAACAACCCTGCATCCCCCCCCACAAGAAGTTGCAATTCTTTGTCTTTTCTTTTTTTTTTTAAATAAATATACATATGTATTTTTTCATTTGCTCACTTCTGTATAATTAAATAAATATTTGCATATGTTAAACTATTCACTAATATAGTTCTTATTTTGATTTAATGTATACTGACTTTTTTTTTAAATTTTTTCACTTTTACTTTGGTTCCGCCATTTATTCTGGATTTCGGTTATCCCAGTTAATTTCAATTCATTCTGATGTGACCAGAATAAGCGGCAACCAATGTAATTTAAATCTTTATGCATTAGAATTTTTTATTTAAATAAAATAGGTTTTACATTTTATATACTACTAGGACCATGTACCCAAGGGCAGATTAAAGAGGAAGGCAGAGGGGGTGACTACCCCTCCCGAAAAAAAAGGAACTGAATATCAGAGATTCCATTTTACTTCCATAAAATGGATGGGTATGTGAATCTTCCAACTAACCGCCCCCACATACAAAATAAAATTAATCTGTCACTACATGTACCAGTATCATGACAACTCTTACTTTTAAAAACTAAATTATTTTGTAGTTAAAAGACAAATTGGTTATATATCAAGTATACAACAGCACACAAAAGTACAGTAGCTATAGGGCTTAATTTCTATGAAAAGAAACGCAGAAGCCCATATTTGACATTAATGTTGCAATTACCTAATTTTTTGTAAAAGTATTTAGATTTTTGATTACCGCTCTAACTGCATGCTATGTAATAAAATTAACATAAACAAAAACAGTCAAAAAGTCAATTAATCTTTAATGTAAAAATTCAGAGAAAAAATAAAGTACAGAAGCTGATGCAAATAAAGTCCTGATTATTATTTTTTTTTCTGGTACAGTTTTACTATTAGTCCTTTTTGGCAACTTTTTCTTGAAGTCATAAAGGAAGCTTTTATGGTAACCCTGCCGTTTGGCCAATCGGAAGTTATGGGTAACCCTAAAGCTGGCTTGGGACCCCTTTTATTTTGAGAAAATGGCTTCTCACTCAGCAACATGCTTTTTGGTTTTATTTTAATGGCTTTATTTTAAATTCAATTTTATTATTTAATTACTTTTTTTATTTAACATGGATATTTGGGTTTATACTGACTGTTTATTTACATCTTTGTATGAATTAACATTTTTTTATATTACTTTTTTGGTTAATGTTTTGGTATTCCTTTGTTTATTTGTCTGCTAAGGGTACAAGTAACAAATAATTAAGTTATTAATATTATATAAAGTGAAATAATTTGAGATATTCTGATTTTATTATTTTAATACTGCAATAATTTTGACGATTTCAATCGGCAAAATTCAATCTCAATTTCAATCAAGGTATGAGATAAGCATTGTTTGTTTTTATTTGCTATGATTTAAACTAGCTCTTAATTATTATTATTTTTTTTTTTTGCATGTGTTTTTATCAGAATGTTAAAATATATTTTAACTTTATAATGTCTTTTTTACTTATTATTTTTGTGAGGTAATACATCTTTAAAATAGTATTTGTTTCCATTATTAAATTTATTTTACTAAACAGAGAAACAAGGGGAGGAGGGTGGGACCCCTCACGAAAATTAATTAAATTTTACTAAGCAAAGCTTTGTATATGCATGCAAGCTTAAAATCTTTTCAAAAAATATGTAAAAGCCATTAGAAAAAATCTAAGCAAAGTTAACGACCAAGTATCGTCTAACATTCTGGAAACTAGCGCCATACTGTTTACAATCGGCGTTGATGAGACAAACTTGGGTTGGTGGCAAGATTTTGTTGTCAACTCAAAAATCGCCAAAAGGACGAATACTAAAGCTGTTTCTTTTTTCCCTTTCTTTTATACAATATTTAGTTTCATTGATATTACTCTTTAAATATTTGTAAAAATGATGTCAAAGTAGCATCTTCAGCACCAAGAAATTCTTTTTCTTGTTCAAGATAAGGATTGGGGTCATCTCGAACCATCCTAACAACTTTCATTCCACTTTTCTTAGCAGCCACAACTTCTGCTCAAACATAAAAAACACAGGATATTTCAGTATATTATTTAGTAATACACACACAGAAAAAAAAAGGAAAATGGACACTTTTACATAAAATTGAAAAGCAAATCAACAATGAAAACAGTTTTTCTTTTTGATGTTATTCTTGAGGAGGGGGATACTTCTTAGGTGGTTTGTGAAAAGTTTTAGAAACAAATTATGCCCAATTAAAAAAAAAAAAAAAACTTTAGTAGTTGCACCATGCAATGGTGTCTAAAACATAGAGTTGCTTTATTGACATTTTTTTTTCAATTTTTCTTGCCCTTTCCATGACCATTATAAATGTTTATACTGATGACAAAATTCATTATGTTGACATAACTAAAAAAAAAATTATAAAGTTAAAACAAACAGTATGTACTCAAACATAATGCATATATTATTTTTTTAAGTTATGTCAATAAAATTGGGTAATTGCTGTACTACATATTATTGATTACATATAAAACAGTTTTTTTAAAAATACTTTTTTAAATTTTATTCCCATAAACAAAATACTGTTATCATAGCTGTTATATCTTAATGACTAGTAAGAAACTGCACACAATTCTAAACTTAACAGATATATTTATTTGGAGAGAGCTTGAATGCTACATGCTTCACGGCCATACACAGGACTGCCTCGTAGAGCCAGGAAAAAATACAATCTCGTTAGCGTGCGCTGCAGGCACCATCTGTTAACTGTAAAGTTACTTACAACATCCTTTCTCTAATTTAAAAAAAGAGAAAAAACGTTCTTTTGCCAGTCTTAAAAGTTCATAAAACTAATCTAGCTGGTTTCTGTTTCTCTCGCTTAGATCTCCTAGGGAGATTAGCAGGACTACCCGAAAGATTCTGCTGATCTTGTATGACAGTCTGTGGGGTGAGGACTGGAGGCTCAGGAAAAAATTCCCTGTGAGTACTGCTGTCAGTAGGCTGAGGCAAAAGTAACGGGGGTAGTAGGTTCTCCCTTTCCCCTGCATCTCCTTCTTCCACCAGAAGATTCTTTTGTTCTTCTGTGGTCACATGTGGTGCTGTGAGTATTAAAGAATAGTCTTCTTTCACTTCACACTCTTGGTGTTTGAGGACTTGATCTACACCGTTACGAAGTTCCGAGTTGCGGACTTGATCTACACCGTTACTTGGGCGGGACCACACACCCAAACATGTCTTCACCTTGTAAATTACTTTTCCAATCTGATGCAATACTGTGCCCTCTATCCATTTCGGACCCTTACCAAATTGTCTCACCCAAACAGGTGCACCAACCAACAAATCACTTGTTAGGACCCCAGGAACTTACTGTGCTCCATATCGCAGGAGATCTAATTTGGTACACAAGGGATGCCCAAACATGTTCATAGCTGGAGACACACCCATCATAGCTGAAGGCGTCATTCGAAAATTAAAAAGGAATCTTGTCAGCCTTTAATAAACGTTCCTTCCCGTACCTTGCTCAGGGCTTCCTTGACCGTACGCACAGCTCTTTCCGCGAGACTGTTCGACTTTGGATGGTATGGAGCTGTGTGAACATGGGTAATTCTGTTTTTACCATGGAATGATATAAATTCTTTACTGCAGAAGCCAGTTCCATTATCGCTTACCAAACTTCTTGACAGCCCAAAACATGAAAAATGATTGTGTAAGACTGCAATTGTTGATGAAGAATTAGTGCTGGGCACTGGAACCACTTCTACCCACTTTGTTTTCACATCAATGAAGGCCAGAAGCAAATGTCCTTCCACTGGACCAGCATGATCAACATGTATTCGCTCCCAGGCTTTGTCTGGAACCAGCCAAGCAGCTTGGGTAGATGGTGGTGCAGATGCATTTTCTTGACAGGCGACACATCCTTTCACTTTATTTTCTAAATCTTGGTTAATACCTGGCCACCAAGCATATGACAGGGCAACTGCTTTAATGGCAGGTATCCCTTGATGTGCTGCATGGAGTTCATCCAAGACAAACTCTTGAAATCTGTGAGGCACATACACTCGAGTACCCAGGAGAATGATGTTCTTGTCTAGCATCAATTCTTCTTTTACGAACCAGAAGGGACGTAAACATTCCTCTACATTCCATGGCCAACCCTCTTGGATATAGTGACGTAACCACTGTAACTGAGGACATCTGTCAATTTCCTGCTCTATTAGGAGCGCAGTGACGAGGCTAACATTGAGTTGTTGGACTAGCAACACTGACTCATACGGCAGTGGAGGGTCTGCTGCTCGGCACTTCAGTGGCAATCTACTACAGGCATCCGCATTTGCATGAAGGCTTCCCTTGCGATATACGAGATTATATGCATAAGCAGATAAAATCAGGGCCTAACGTTGTATTCTTGCTGCTGCTACTGACGGCACTGGCTTGTCTTCGGATAACAGGCTTACTAAGGGTTGGTGATTCGTTATCAGCATGAATTTGCAACCTAAAAGATAGTTCCGAATTTCGTCACACCAAATACCAATGCCAGTGTCTCTTTTTCTATGTGACTATAATTTTTCTCTGCTTTTGTCAGTGATTGAGAGGCAAAAGCTATCAGGCGATCTCCACTTGGAGTTTTGTGCGACAGTACTGCCCCTAATCCGTAAGGACTAGCATCACATGTGAGTATGACTTCTTTATTTTTGTCGAAATGCACCAACAATGAAGAACTGCTTAATATGCTCTTTACACCCTGGAAGGCTTCTTGCTGTGGTAGCTCCCACTTCCATGTTTGCTTGCTCTCTAGCAGCTTGTATAATGGTGCTAATAATGTGGCCATATTTGGTAAAAATTTGGCATAGCATATAACTAGGCCAATAAATGAACGCAGTTCATCAACATTAGTGGGGCTGGGTGCTCCTGTTATGGCCTGAATTTTACTTTCCACTGGATGCCAGCCATCTTTGACAATGCAATGACCCAATTACTCCACTGAACATTTTAGGAACTCGCATTTTTCTGGATGAAGTTTTATACCTGTTGCTTGCAAATGGCTAAGAACTTTGTGTAAATTTTTCAAATGCTCTTCATCTTTTCAGGTAACCAATAAGTCATCTAAATAGCAAGAAGCACCCGATACCTTGTAAAATTTTATCCATTTCCCTTTGGAAAACTGCAGATGCAGAAGCAACACCAAAAGGAAGACTGTTGTACTTGAAAAGACCTTTTTGTTTGTTAATCACCACAACACTTTTTGATTCTTCATCCAGCTCTAACTGACAATTGGCATCCTTAAGGTATAATTTGGTAAATTATGACGCTCCAGATAATTGGGCAAATAGATCTTCAATTTTTGGGAAGGGATACTGCTCCAGCTCATGCTTTATACACTGTCAACTTGAAATCGCCGCATATTTTAATACAGCCATCCTGTTTAAGTACTGGGTCAATTGGCACTGCCCATATGGATGTCTTTACAGGTTCTAAGATACCATCTGCTACCAAACAATCAATTTCCTCATTCACTTTTTCTCTGTAAGCATGGGGTACACGACGAGCTTTGAAGAACTTGGGATCAATCGTGGTCTTGCAGGTAAGATGCACATTGACTTCTTTCACTAAACCTAATTCTAGTTAGAACACTTGCTTGAACTCTGCTAAGAGTAGGGATGGACGCGAGACAAAAAATTGGCGTCTCGCAAAACAGCCGAAAAGCTTGTCTCGTCTCGCAAAAATCCCTATATCATAATGTTAAAAATGTCTGTCTCGTCTCGCAAAAAAGCTGTAAATCTCTGTCTCGTCTCGCGTCCATCCCTAGCTAATAGCCCCTCTAGGTTATGCACATTAAATTTATGTAATTGATGCATCAGGCGTGATGCAAAAGCTTCTATCAACCCAAGAGGTACAATCCAGTTCCGACCAGCTAAGCTTGTAATTCTCATGTTTGTGTCAGACTTCTACATTTATGCATGTAACACCCAAGATCTTGATAGAATGGCTTGTAAATGACTGCAATCTGACATTTGTACTCTCCAATGGTAGGCAAAGACTCTTGAATTTTTCAAATGTGACTAATGGCATTAAAGTAAATGGTGCTCCAGAGTCCACTTCAAATATAGCTGGTTCTCCTTGTAACTTGCATGTTATTTTGATTGGAGGAACAGTCTTTTCAGCATCTTTTACATGGAATATGTATACTCTTTGTACTTACTCTCTTCCATAACTTCAGACAATTTATGCACATTAGATTTATTCTTATTTTGACTCTTAGATAAGCATTCCTTTGCCAAATGACTCAATTTTTTGCAGCTATTGCAAACTAACTGTATTCTTGTGCTTACACTGGGGTGCTTGGTGATTTCTATCTCCACAACGAAAACACTTTTTTCCACAGGTTGTGCACCAGGGGCGTAGCGTCCATGGATGTAATGGAACCATTGCTTCCCTTCCAAAATTTAATTTACTTTTTACTGTCAATTGTTTTTCGTGAATCAAAAAATATTTCTAACCAACTTAAAGTTATGTTTAAAAGCACTTCGCCCACTAGAGAAAATTGCGAGGAAGCAGAAAGTTTAGTTTGAGGACTGCGCAACAGTCACACGCACTGGAAGCGATATATATCCCATCTTCCACCTCTACCAGTTTTTCTATAGGAAAGAGCAGACGGAGAAGGAAGAAAACCGAAGCAGCTAGCTACAGAAGTCCGGGAGGGAATATGCGATTGGTGGATAGCTGTGGAAGCAATTAAACCTATTAAAGAAGTGCAGTTTGCCTGGAAAGAAAAAGAAAAGGGAAAATGGGGATGCGCAATGGGGAATTTTCACTGACGGTGCATACAGAGGAAAATTTACTGGGATTTTTTCGGACATATTCTGGAAGTGATGCCTTTTGTTACAGTTTCGGCTTTTAAACACCGCTGAAATAAACGATAGATAAAAGCTTTTAGTACAGAAATTAATGTACATCTTTTTTTCAAACATATCTTTGTATTTTATAAAACTAATTATTTAGTTAATTAGAAATGTCATCTTTTTTTATTTTTCTTAAAATAAAATTTTTGCTTTGAAAAAATTATGTATGCATTATAATAATCATATAAACAAATGATTCTGGATTAAAATAAATGAATAAATGAAGGACTTTTCCTAACAATTGTAAAAATATGTTCGAAAAAAGGAAATTATTTTTGGGTAGTTATGTCTGTTCTTTTTATGGCATAGATATTTAAAGACCAGAAAATAATACATATAGTTTTTTAAAATCGTGTTTTTAAAAATGTCTGAATAACTGTTGAATATTTGCATCATAGGTCACTGTTTTTTTTCCCCTTCAAGCAACAGTAATTCTGTGCACTATTAGCATAATTTAATAAATGTAGACTTATGAGGAGTAACTGACTGAAATGAACTTATTAAAATTTGTTCTTTTTCCTCCTGTTAAAAAAAAAAAAATAATGTACAAAATTTTACCATTTAAAGATGTTAAAATAAACTAAAAAAATTTCTTAAAATCAATGTTCTATTTACAATTACAAAATTGTAATACATAAGAAATTGTACATACTTTATAAGCTTTCACGCATCATCGATAGTTGGTATATTACTTTATTTGCAATATGTTACATTTATACTTAAAATTCCTATAGCTTCTCTGTATAAATGTTAAACGGTTTAACTATAATAGACTAAATGTTAAACACATGCCGTCAAGTACAAATTGCTGAAGAACAAAGAGCTGCCCAGGCCCAAACATGCAAGGTTTTGCATAAACATGAAGGTTATAGGATGGTAAAAATAAATATTTAGCTTTCACTAATGACGTTGCCTTAATGCAATGATAATTGTAATATAGCATGATAGCATGATAATTGTAAAAGTAATTGTATATTGAATAACTGCACATAATTCTATTATATGAGTGCATGTATGTATATAAAACTGTAAGTATATTACTTCTAAACAAAACAGTATAACTGTAGGGTATTAAGAAAAGTTTTGAATTTATAAAGTTGCTTCCCTGCTTTTAAAAGCTACACTATGCCACTGTTGCACTTATCTTCAAAGCTTGTGCAGTAAACATCGATTTCCTTTGTGAGCTGTGATTTTTCTCACTGGATTGCTAGTGAATCTTTTGTACTTCTGCAACAGACAATGCCTGTAAATTTACGGTATCTCTAGTGGCGGCCTCCATTGATACGGCGATTTCCGTTGCATGTGAGAGCATCAGTTGTGGTTCTGCAAGGAGTTTTCTCTGTATACTCTCCTCTTGAATCTCACAGACAATTCTGTCCCAAAGCATCATGTCGAGCAAAGCTCCATAATTGCAATACTTCGCTAACCGCCGAAGCTGCGCTACGTAATTGGCGACAGATTCCCCGACCTGGCGGACGTAGCTGTTGAATTTAAACTGCTCCACGATCTCGGAGGGGACTGGATCAAAGTGGGTATTCAAAATCTTAATCAGTTCTGTTAGTGTCTTTGATGTTGGTTCGGCTGGAGACAGGAGATTTCTTAGCAGAGCATACGTTGACGGGCCAATAACTGTTAGGAACACTGCACACTTCCAATCATCAGATTCTATCTCGTTTGCAATGAAGAATTGCTGCAAACTTTCTGTGTACTGCCTCAAAGTTTCCACGAAAGAACTGAATTCTCCAATCGTGCCAAAAACTGCCATGGCTATTTTCAGTGTCTGATCGCTTTTCTCTCCTGAGGTCACGTCCGGTCACTCTGCTAGCGGCGCCGCACGAGTTTGGGATCAAGTTTCCTTTACAGGGTTTCTACAGATTTCACAGCTTTTGCTTCCCTGACATCTATCACACACTTCCCTGACTTTATCTAGCATGCTTTCCCGAATTTTGTGTTTCTATTTTTAACATTACATCCTTTAATTAATAATTTTTTATATATTTTGCCCCCCTTTTTTACAATAATAAAGGGTAATAATAATAAAATTATTATTACCCTTTAATAATAATAAAAGATAATAGTAAATTTTATTATTATTAAAGGGTATAATAATAATAATAAAATTAATATATACAAGAATCTTATTTGACATTACTGGATTCTAAAAAAACCATGTTTGATAATAATTTAGGATAAAATTAAGCATATTTCAACTGCACAAGATATGCTCATTAAGAAAACATTTAAAAATTATTTATAAGGTTGAATGAGAAAATGAAAATAAAACAATTTCTATACTTAGGTTCAAACAGCAAATATTTTCTTGATTTTTCCACAAAATTCAATTTTTCTTGCATTTCCCTGACCTTTGTTCATTTTCTGATAATTTCCCTGACTTTTTTCCCAAATCCCTGACTTTCCCTGACCAAAACTCATTTCCCTGACTTTCCAGGTCTGTAGAAACCCTGCTTTAGTGCGGCAAAGTCTGGGAGATCGCCTTACAGGAAGAAATAATATAGCCGGTGATCCTGAATTATGCGAGTTCTGTTGGAAGTACAGCTAATGTGCTTCCCAGCCTCATCATATCACCCTTTATATGTCTAATATCCACCTGGACAATAGTTAAATTCAACAAGTAAACAGTTTTTTTTAAATTAAAATAAAGCCTGAAGTCTTCTAATTAAAATAATAAAGTTTCATTAATGTTTGATAAGTTTCATAATACCTGAAATAATTTAACTTCAATTAGCCTTCAATCTATGCAGAACCTGTACACCTTCTGACATTTTGTTTTGGCAGCCATCTTGGCTTGCAATAAGTATTGATGTGTCAGGCTTGTGTGCTGGTGCTTTGCTGCACCACACAAACTGAGTGACAGGCTTGTGTGCTGGTGTTCAAGTGCCCACTTCACATGAGAATAAACTATCAGATGTCTTTCCTACATCCTTATTGGGCATGCAGCAAGTGTGCAACTAAACTTGGATTGTTCTAGAAGCTTCTTTGATGACATCACTGTGGGTGTATAAAAGCAGTGGTTTTCCTGTTTGCTGTACAACAACAATAGTTGATGAGCTGGTTCAAAGTGAAGGTGGGAGTTTGCCTCTCCTCCTCCTCCCTGATATAGGTATAGATATAATTCAGTAATATAAATGGTTAGGTTAGGAGTTTACCTTTTAGAATGCCAGAAGGTCTAGTTATAGCAGTTATTAAAATGTTAAGTTTGTTTGTTAATTGTTGCTTTTTACTAATGTTGTTCTTTTAATGCTGTTCATAAGGATTGTTGTTTGCTCTAATAAATTAACTTGTTCTTTATACACTGGTCTGTGTGATTTTATGATGATACGCTTGCTAACATTCAGATTATAGTAAACTTGCAGAGCATTTGTCTGAAGGGTAGCTGATTGTTTTCTTGCTCAGCCCCTACAAGTTCTTTCTAAAATCCTCGTCGCCATTATTATATCTTAATGACTAGTAAAAAACTGCACACAATTCTAAACTCAACAGATATATTTATTTGGAGAGTGCTCGAATAACCTGCTACATGCTTCGTGGCCTTAGACAGGAATGACTCGTAGAGCTAGGGAAAAATACAATCTAATTAGCGTGCGCTGCAGGCACCATCTGTTAACCGTAAGGTTACTTACAACAATAGCAAATAATACATTTCCTTGTGCAAAATTTTAAACAAACTAAATTGTAATAAAATATTTAGTTATTAATAACTATCTATCACTATCTTGAAAACAGAATGAATGAACACAAAAGTCTAAACAACAAAAGCAGTTCAAAATCATCTTTTATTGCATTGGTGCATAGTTATCAAGTGTTTTTTAAGGTGCTATATTTTTTAAAAAATTACAGTATTTTTAATTATTTTTTTAATTCAGTACATTCTCTTACGTAAATTCCATTACATGAATTATTTATTTAATTAAATGAAATACTCTAATTAATTAATTGATTAAATAAAACTTTACAAATGCCTGATAATTATGCACCAGCGTAATAATACTAGTTGTTCTAGAATTCAATCAATTTAATTATACATTGTGATTAAAAATAAACATTACAGTGATTATCTCATAAACTGTAAGTGATTGAAACATACTTTCAATCAGAAAAATTTGTCAAATTTAGAGTAGCTTTTAGATATGGGTATTTTCTTTACAAGGGATTATTTATATACAGTAGGGTGTTCACAAGTTATATTGGGTAAAATATTTTTAATGTTATTTTTTAGGGCACCCTCCTAAAAGTTGCCAATTGACTAGAAAATGAGATTGGCAAAATTTTAGCTCAATTGCATAATATTAACCCGAGCCCCGAGGTTGAATTCTTGAAAAATTATGATTTTTTTCCCAAAATAGCTAGTTTTTCCTTCATTTACTATAAACTATTTGCTCTACAGACCTGGTTCTTGTTTTATTTGATAAAAAATGTTGTTGCTTTAAACTTTTACTCGCAACAAAACCAATATTTAATGACATTCAGTGTTTTTTAGATCAGTTTGTGAATCGTACCACCAAAATCTGAATTTTTGTAAAATTAGTGGAAAAAAGACAAGAATTTTAAGTAATTTTGACCGTCTTTTGTATTATTTGCATCAAAAAACGAAAAATAAATTAAGGATTTTCAAAACTTAAACTACAATTCATGAAATATATTTATTTATTTGATATGCATTTCTGTGCTTCAGAAGAAAGTTCTTGATTTGTATTTCAGTTGAAGCACATCTAAGACAAACCTCTAAAATTTTCTTTATTACAACACTGTTTTTGTTGTCTGTTAATATTTACTTTTAAATGGTCATGGGCACCCATATGTATGGTCAAGGAAGGGCTATGCCTCCCTTAGCTCCCATATTATCGTTATGATTTACATACTGGTATAACATAAAAGTGGTTCAACACTAACACCTAATATCTTTCCAGTGCAGGACCCTTGACGTGCAATAAGACTCCAAAGGCAAGAATTTTGAAAACAAAGAATTGATCTCATCAAAAGCAGATTTTAAAATTTTGATTTAGGGGGTGTTATTGTTCACTGGGATGGAAAAATGCTTCCTCATATTTTGAATAAAGAGAATGTAGAGAGAATAGCAATTTTAATTAGCTGTGGTGATTAAGAACAGTTAATAGGAGTTCCTCAGCTTGAAAATAATATGAGAATAACTCTTAGGCAAAAGCTGTATTTACAGCAGCTGAAGAATGGAGGCAGTTGGTAAAGTTCAGGCAATGTGTTTTGATACCACTTGTTGCCTTAGGGGAACGTGCATTTTTTGCTGCAGCAATTACTGGATCGAAATCTTCTACATTTACCTTGTCGCCATCATATTTTAGAAAACATCCTAAAATCTGTTTTGACTGCAAAGTAGGCAAAGCTACTGCTCTTCATCCAGATATTTTTTCAAAATTTCAGATTGGGTGGTCTAAGTTGGACAAGATGAAGTACAAAACTGCTATTGAAGATGAAACTATTATATATAGAACTCAAAATTTGGAAGAAATTTCAAATTTTCTTGAAGAACATTTAAGAAATCAACAGCTCAGGGATAACTATAAAGAATTAATCCAACATTGTTTAATTTTTATAGGAGTCCCCCCAAATAGACATTTCTTTCAGAGTACCTGATGCTGTTCATTATGCCAGGTGGATGTCTAAGGCAATTTATTGTCTCAAAATACTTCTTTTCAGACATCAGACCTCATTAACAGATTTAGAAAAAGGAGGTATTAGATATTTGTTTATTTATAATAAATATTTATATAAAAGCATGGTTCAACACTACTACTCAGACTTTAGTCCCAATCACGACAAAATTATTACAATACTGAAAATCTGATAAAGAGGCTGCAAACAAAGATCTACAAAATGAAAAGCCATCTATGGTATCTTAACTTGGAGCAAGTAACATTTTCATTTTTTGATGACACTTGGGCAAAAAAGTCAAAATAAGCATGGCTGTAAAATTAATTGCATCCATGAAAAAGAAAATGATGATGAAGAAGATGTAAGAGCAACAATGTTTCAACAAAGTGCATCATTTATAGAAAAAAGTTGATTTTTTTATTTCATCTCGGACAGTGATTTTTTTAAGAGATTTAATTTTAATATACAATTTTTGAATACTGATCCTGATGCATGGTGTGAAAATCAGCATTATTAGAAAGGGAAAAAAACCTGAAAGCTTTTAAGGTTTATAATTGCAGATGAAAGGGGAGTATAATTAATCCCAGGATTCAATTCCAGTTTAACTGAGGATGAAGAACAAAAGCAGTTTTTACTATAGGTAG
Source organism: Cheiracanthium punctorium (assembly GCA_038373885.1). Lineage (NCBI taxonomy): Eukaryota > Metazoa > Arthropoda > Arachnida > Araneae > Cheiracanthiidae > Cheiracanthium > Cheiracanthium punctorium. Next base: position 53,542 of record JAWZYV010016258.1, read on the forward strand.
TATCTAAATGTAGAAAAACTGTTCCAGACTCTTCAAAAGCCACATTATCTAAGCCTTGCCACTTTAACAAAAATTTGTAAACAATAATAATTTATTTTCTTTATAATGTGCTTCCTTTTAGATACATAACTTTAATAATCAAATAGATCTAAACGTTAGTAATTCTCAATTTTATGCCTTCTTTGACCTTATTTTCTGTTAATTCTTTTACTTAAATTTCATTTTTTTTTTAATTTCAGATTTTTTTAAATTAAAACCTTTATTTTGTATACAAAAAAGAAAGAAAAACGAAGAAAAACAGTGTTATAAATGATTATTATTATTATAGATGTATTGCAATGAAAACTAGAATAAAGTGGACGGAATTTGATATCACAACCGATTGGAGGTTTAAATCTGTAAGTTTTTACATAAAAGTGATGTGTGACTCATCAAGGTGGGAAGTTTTCTTCTGAAACGAGACCAACATTATCTTTCTAGACTCAATTTTATCCATTTTATGATGGAAAAACTGCTTTTTTGCGAGAATCCGCGATTTTTCTGAACTTTAACCTCAATGCGGCACAGGTTAATATTATGCAAATGAGCTGAAACTTTACCAATCTCATTTTTGAGCCTATTGGCAAATTTTTAGGGCCATAATACCACACGATAAAGCATTAATAGGAAAAAAATGTGTACATAAGAAAGCTCACAAAATTTTCATATTCTTTAGCTTTCCCTTTATCTTGTGAAATCTGTATTTAATTTAAAAGGTTTTAAATCAACTTCAGATTTAGTTGTTTACCAAAATATTTTTAAATATTTCTTACTCAAGATGCTTAATTCGAAACACATTCCAAGTTGTAATGTCATATTTTTTATCTAAAAATTATCGTTATCAATTTGTATACATTCCCTATTTTTACCAAGAAAATAGCCTTTCATGTGATAGAAAATGGCCGGAAAAATGGTGTAGGTCCAATTTTTTTATATATTATATTTAGTCCATAATTCAGTTAGTTTTAGACACGGTAAAGAGGTTTTTTTCTATTGGTCTTGTTGCATGGAAAATAAAAACTTCCTAATTGAAGACTTTTCTGCATGGGGGGTCGTATAAAAATTTAAAAAAATGTAACTTTGAGAATTAGCAAGAGAAAATTTTTCTTAACGGATTCTTATTTCCGACCTTATTTTGAACATTGTTTCAATTTACACTACCCACTTATCTTTAATACATATAGAAATAAAGCCCATAACAACCTTTTTGGGACACCCTGTATACAGTACATACAGTTTCAAAATAAGCAAAACATTTATCAAAATTCGCGAAATAAAATTTAAAGCTCTTATTCTGTGAATTGAAAATACAGGTAAGAAAAATTAACTTGCCTGTTTGGTAGTTACGCCGGGGTGACTGTGTCTAAAATTCTAGAGAAATCTACTAAAATCTCACACAAAACACTAATTTATTTACATGCACAAGTTAGGACCATCACACAAGTACATCTAAATTTTTGGAATCTCAAAATTCCCTCTCGCGCAGAGTGCGATCAGTTCATTTCAGTTCATGAGATTTGTGACATCCTCCCACCTTGCATTCCTTGAAAGAATGCAAGTGAATTCTTTGAAAGAATGCAATTAATCACATTCTATTTTATCACAAATCTAGTCTTTTGGTAGGCTTTACCACACGACCAAATCTGCTTCTAACTATTGGTCGTTCAGGACAATCTTTCTCAGGTTCAGTTCCTTTGTCGATTTCATAGAATCAAGACAGTCATCTGAACAGCATACTTCATCCTTGGTCATGAGAGGAAGTAAACTAAGTTCTTTGGAAATAGGTTTCTCGGGCAACAAAGTCCTGTCCTCATCTTGGACTTCAAGCTAGTAAAGTCGCTGGTACAGTCTTAGAAGTTGACCATTTATAGTCTTTACTCGAGCTACATGAGTTTTATCATCTTTTCCTGGGTACAGTGCAAGTATCCGTGCCATGGGCCACTCTATGCGCTTTGTGTTGTCACTACCAACAAGAACTATTTGTCCTACTCTAAGACTGGTGGGTCTTTTACACTTAGAGTAATCTGGCAGCTGTCCGAGATATTCTCTCCGAAATCTTTCCATTAGGTCTTGCTTTATCTTTTGTCTATGGCGAAACCGTTTATTCAAATGGGCGGAATCAAATACCTCCAACTCAGGTATGGATCCTGCTCGTAGCTCTTGCAAAAATAAAGACGGCGTTAGAGGTTGCAAGTCTTCAACATCTTCTGACAGATAAGTTAAGGGCCGGCTGTTGATGATGTTTTCAGCTTCACAGAAAATAGTAGCCAGCTCATCATAGTGAAGTTGAGCTCGTTCCAATACTCTTCTCAAAATTCGCTTTGTCATCCCTATCAACCGCTCCCACCAGCCGCCCCACCAAGCGGCTGTAGGAGGGTTGAAAAGTGCCCAAGATGAAGTACAAAACTGCTATTGAAGATGAAACTATTACATATAGAACTCAAAATTTGGAAGAAATTTCAAATTTTCTTGCAGAACATTTAAGAAATCAACAGCTCAGCGAAAACTATAAAGAATTAATCCAACATTGTTTAATTTTTATAGGAGTCCCCCCAAATAGACATTTCTTTCAGAGTACCTGATGCTGTTCATTATGCCAGGTGGATGTCTAAGGCAATTTATTGTCTCAAAATACTTCTTTTCAGACATCAGACCTCATTAACAGATTTAGAAAAAGGAGGTATTACAGACATTTGTTTATTTATAATAAATATTTACATAAAAGCATGGTTCAACACTACTACTCAGACTTTAGTCCCAATCAAGACAAAATTATTACAATACTGAAAATTTGATAAAGAGGCTGCAAACAAAGATCTACAAAATGAAAAGCCATCTATGGTATCTTAACTTGGAGCAAGTAACATTTTCATTTTTTGATGACACTTGGGCAAAAAAGTCAAAATAAGCATGGCTGTAAAATTAATTGCATCCATGAAAAAGAAAATGATGATGAAGAAGATGTAAGAGCAACAATGTTTCAACAAAGTGGATCATTTATTGAACAAAGTTGATTTTTTTATTTCATTTCGGACAGTGATTTTTTTAAGAGATTTAATTTTAATATACATTTTTTGAATACTGATCCCGATGGATGGTGTGAAAATCAGTATTATTTGAAAGGGAAAAAAAACTGAAAGCTTTTAAGGGTTTTTAATGACTCAGATGAAAAGGCAGAGCCTGATTATGGCCAACAGGGGCTCCGGGCATTGATGAATTTGGGGGCCTCCATCTATGAAATTTCTTTTATTGTTCACCAAGTTTTGATATAAAAAAAGAATATTTCAAAACAACATTTTATATTGGGGGGGGCCTGGGCAAATGCCCATGCGATATATAAGGCTCTGTTTTGCCCATGCGATAATAAGGCTCTGTGAAAGGGGAGTAAAATTAATCCCAGGATTCAATTCCTGTTTAACTGAGGATGAAGAACAAAAGCAGTTTTTACTATAGGTAGTATCCGAATATAGAAAAACTTTTCCAGACTCTTCAAAAAACATTATTTAAGCCTTGCCACTTTAACAAAAAATTGTAAAGAATAATTTATTTTCTTTAAATGTGCTTTCTCTTAGATACATAACTTTAATAATCAAATATATCTAAACGTTAGTCATTCTCAATTTTTTGCCTTCTTTGACCTTAGTTTCTGTTAATTCTTTTACTTAAATTTCATTTTTTTTAATTTTAGATTTTTTTAAATTACAACCTTTATTTTGCACACAAAAAAGAAAGAAAAATGAAGAAAAACAAAAGGAGGAAAGACGAACTATAATTATTTGAACTTTCATAAAAATCTTACTTTTAGGATTCGGATCGTATCTAGTCCTGAAAAAAAGCATAGATATATGCTTTTTTAGGACTACTATGATCCGAATGTTACCCTCTAAGCGTTTTGGAAATGAGTAAATAATCTAAAGTTGTTTTCACGGTAAAATTTTCATGCAATTTTTAAATTATAAAAAATAAATAAATAAATTTTAACAGGAAGATTTGCGATTATTTTTAAAAAAGGCTTCTAAATTACATACAAGCTTTAATATTAAACATATTTTATGATATCTCAGTGTTAGAAATGATTATTATTATAGATGTATTGCAGTGAAAACTGGAATAAAGTCGATGGGATTTGACTTCACAACCGCTTGGAGGGTTAAATCTGTAACTTTTTGCATAAAAGTGATGTGTGACCCAACAAAGCGGGAAGTTTTCTTCTGAAACGAGAACAATATCATGTTTCTAGACTCAATTTTATCCATTTTATGATGGAAAGACTGATTTTTTGCAAAAAACCGCAATTTTTCTAAACTTTAACCTCAATGCGGCACGGGTTAATATTATTCAAATGAGCTGAAACTTTACCAATCTCATTTTTGAGCCTATTGGCAACTTTTGGGGGGTGCCGCCCCCAAAATTCAAAAGTTGATTTCTTGTGACCACCCTAATATACAGGCAACTCTCTTTAATCCAACCAAATTAAAACCAATCCCAAATTAGTTTGGCCCAATGGTATTACAGATTCTTAGTCACTGCCATGTTCACATTTCAGTGCCTTTAATATTATGCCTTTAGTTATTAATATAAATTAATTTTTAAAAAATTCTGTTCCAAACATGCATTACAGGAAAATTTTAGCTAAGATAGGACTTCCAGGAGTTAAATGCAGCTGTTGACTTACCACTAACGAATTAACATTTGTTGAAAAGTAATTTTATTTTTCCCATTTTTGAGACATGACCTTAGTATTTGACAACAAATGCCAAAATTTTTAGCTTGTGATATCTCTAACTATACCACTCAGACATTGGATTTTTTTTTTTTTTTTTTTACCTTCTTAGACACAAAACCACATTTCTCCAAATATAAATGAAAGGAAATGAGAAACTGTATAAAAATTAAAATTTGTATTTTAAAATGCATACAATTCCCTGGGGGAAAAAAACAAACAAAAAAAAACTGCCATACCTAAAAACTACTCTGTATTTGACAAATTTTCCTAATTAAAAGTATGTTTTGATCACTTATGGTTTAAGAGATAATCGCTCTAACATCTACTTTGAATGACCAAAGTTGCTAGATTTATATATACAGTTAACTCTGGTTATAGTGAACCTTTGGGGACCAGCAAATTTTGTTCATTATATCCAAAGTTCACTAAAACCGATGTTTTCTCTTGCTGAATAGCATAAGTATGTTAGCCTAGACAGTGGCTATTCATCTGTATTTCAGAATACTCGCTGGCTATTCATCTGCATTCAGAATGTATTTGCTCGAACACAAAGGAGACACTAACAAACAACATCAAACAACATCACCTTTGCCGCCGAGAATTTTTTAAGTTCACTATAACCAAAGTCATGGTTCACTAAAACCAAAAAATGCTATGAACATTTCTAACATATGTGAATCTGGACTAATGAAATGTATTCACTATAGCTGAAAGTTCACTATATCTGGAGTTGACTGTATTTATAATTGAAAATACTAAATTTTAATATATTAACTCTAATTTAGAAAATGACAGTGATTTTCAATCAGATGTATAAGACTATCAATTTATATAATTTTTATTAAATAGAAAAGATGCCCTTTAAAATCCAACATTTTCTTCCCCCCCCTCCCTTATTTTTTGGAAAAGTAAAATATTTGTCTAATCACTGCTATTGGAAAAGTTTTTTTTCTTTTTTTCATAGCTACAATAAAAATAAAGACTAATTTTCCATAAAAGTAAATACAGCACAAGTGAATTCTCACATCTGTTTAAAGTTGTTATATCTTCAAGTTCTCAATAGATGGCGTGAGCTGTCCACTAGCCAAAAGATGTGTACTGTGTTGTAACCCGGGATGGATTCCCCCCCACCCCCACCCCCCGGGAGCATACTCTATTATGAGTAAATCTAAATTGGATACCTTGTTCTCAGGTAAGGTAAAATTAATTAAATCTAATGTGAAACTGCAAACTTATACTAAAGAGAATCTTACTGTTCTTGGTGAGTTAAATGTGGATGTCACAGTTGATAATGTTTGCATTCTTAATTTGCAATTATTAATAATTAGAGAGGAAGGTCCGAGCTCAACTGGAAAAAATTGGTTAACAGCATCAAAACTTTTTTAGCCTAGGATCAATATGATATTAGTATATCAAAAGAGGAATTAATTAATAAATTCCCAGAAGTATTTGCTGATGGGATCAGTATGATTAAAGAACCACCTGTGTCAGTTAAATTAAAGAAAGATGAAAAGCCAGTGTTTTTGAGAGCTCGAACAGTTCCTTTTGCTTTAAGAGAAAGTGTTGATAATGAACTGGATAGATTAATTAATGAAGGTATTCTAAAACAAGTTGACCATGCCGAATGGGCAAGTCCTGTAGTAATTGTTCCTAGATCAAATGGTACAGTTTGAATTTGTGGTGATTATACGGCCACAGCAAATGCCAACACTGAAAATGATAACTATCCATTACCTAGAACAGAAGAACTGTTTGCAAAACTGTCGGGTGCAAAATATTTTACTGTTTTTGATTTAAAAGATCCATATTTACAACAACCTGTTGATATTGAAACTAGTCAATTGTTAACCATAAATATGCACAGAGGTCTTAATGTAATGAGGTTATGTTTTGGTGTGAAATTTGCACCAGGGTTATTTCTAAGAAAAATTGAAAATATTGTGAAAAAATCCGATTTTGCAGGTGTTTTTCTTGATGATGTTATTGTAAGTGCTAAAACCGAAAGTGAACATATAGAAAGAGTAGTTAGTATTCTGAAATGTTTTTCTGAGCATGGTATTAAATTAAATAAGAAAATATTTAAATTTATGCTTTCAGAAGTTTCGTTTTTTAGGACATAATATTTCAAAAGAAGGTGTTAAACCAATTTCAGAAAAAGTTACAGCAATTGTAAATGCTCCTTCTCCACAGAATGTATCGCAATTACGTTCATTTTCAGGATTGTTATCTTATTATAGATCATTTTTACCTAATGTAGCTGTGATTTTAGAACCATTATATCAATTATTAGAAACAGATGTCTGATTTTAGAACCATTATATCGATTATTAGATAAAGATGTAAAATGGTCATGGACGAAATCACAGGAAAATGCATTTCAGACTGTTAAGAATGACTGTGTAAAGCTTCAATTTCAGAGTTGTATGATGTAAACAAAGACGTGGTTTTGTCTTGTGATGCTTCAGATTAAGGTTTCGGCTGTGTTTTGAATTATAATATTAATGGAGTTGAAAAACTGATTACATATGTAATTTAAAAGCAATAGGACGGACAGGATTAAAATCATTAAAAGCAGATAAAAACACATTAAAATCTGTCAGTAGCACTTTTGGTGGCAGCCACCACCTTCTTCAGCTCTGGTCTCAAAATGCCTTGCTCTCTTCCTCAGTATGGCGTTCCATCCAGGATCTATCTGCGCATGTGTCATGCATAGCTAGATAATATAGACGCACGCCGTGCGCGGATAAATTCGCGAAGAATTTCGAGGTCTTGCGGATAGTTTTTCCGTTTTTTTAAATAATGGAGCAACAATTACCTAGAGAAAATATTTTCTAAGCAACTTTAGCGCAAACGCGATATATGTAGGTGTGTACGTACGTATAGATATGCTCATTGCTTATACATATTCTACTGACTACGTCTTCTCCGTAGAAAATCTGAGAAGCTTCGCAGATAATTGCCCGCGCTCAGTGTGCAGCATTGTGTTTCGGTCACGTGTGGTGTGCATTCCTATTACGCGTTCGACCTATTTGTGATGCGGCGCGAAGGAACACATTTCGTCCTCACTCCGGTGCATTACGAAAAGATGCTCACTCCAGTTGCCTCCATGGTCTGCTCGCACCGTTCCTGCGGCGCATGCGTCTTGTTTTCGAAGCTTGTCGGCAGTAACGATAAGGAATACATGTGGTGTTGAGATTACTACCATAGAGGAAAGTGGAGAGCGCTTCTGCTAAGCCTCCAATACAACGTATTCGTAACAAAATTGTATTCCTCTGCGCGAGGAAGATGGAACCATTGGAGACCAGAAAAAGCAGACGAACCCTATGTAGATACATTGATTACGGCGATTGAATGACTATATTGAAGCTTTCTTCTTTACGAAAAATGGTTGAGAAACGACAACGGAAGTAGAATTGAAAACAACGGAACTCAAAAGAACGTACAACAAGCATCTGAACAATTTTCTTTTAAAGATAATATGTTTTGCACGTATATATAATATTGCAGGTGTTAGTTTCGTTTTCATATTTTCAGTTCGGAGACGGATTAATGATATTTTGTGGACGGTGGCGGTTAGTATCATATTACAAATGATATTCCTTAACATTTGAATTACACTAGCTTTCAAATATAAACAAATAAAATATGCAATCGTTGCAAAACAATCAGTTGTCATATTGTATAATAATATAATTTTTTTAAAATAATTTAGCATACACATAATTCTAAAAATTTTTGACATACCAATACATGAACATTACATTTGACATACAGATTCAACTGTAGTATGAAAAAAAATTGCTACTCCTGATGAAAGTACATTAAAAATAATTATTTAACCTGTAAAAAGTGACACCAGGCTTCTTTACATTTGTTCTGTTAGTGCAATTAATAACACAACAGGCTACCATCTCTATTTTAAAACAAAGATTTAGTAAAACAAAGCTTTATCACCATACAGTAACAAGGGCTTCCCGCTAATCTTCTGGTCTCCAATCAAAAGAAAATAGTTCAGCGGCGGAAACTTTCTGAAAACGGTATGTGCGTCGGTTGCTCCCTCCACTTTCCTCTGTGATTACTACAATAATACAATTCAATTCGTTTGATCTTGTTGCGTCGGGCGAATTTATAGTTTACATTTACTACGAAAACTATTGCAAATTGTTTACTATTGCAAATTTTACCGTTTTTTAATTACGCAATTTAATTTTGCAGATACTTTCGGATTGTGTGCGCAGATACTTTTTTTTTTAATCTGACTATGGTGTCATGTCATTTATAGCGCAATCTGTCGTTATAATCTGCAAAGCCTCCATGTTTAGGGCATAATGGTTATTTTTGTAATTGGAGAGTTTTTGGCTATTATTAAAGTCGATTTCTATGGGGCGTTCTTGGGCTATTTTTGAGAGGGCAGTACTGGGTTTATTGAATTTAATGTCATTGTGGTGTTCCTTTTTTCGGTCTTTGATTTTCCTTTTAGTCATACCAATATAGCAGCCTGGTTTATTAGAACTATTGCCTGTAAAGTTTATTTTATAAACGCCGGCGGTTTCATCAGGAGCAATAGTGTCTTTATCACTGCAAATGCGTTTGAAAATATTTTGATTAGGTTTTATAGGAATTTTAATATTTTTCTTAGCAGCTTCATTTGTTATTTTTAGAGCGGCTCCCCTGCAGTAAGGAATGACGTTGGTAAATTTTGGTCTCGGGTTTTCCTAGTTGTTAATTTGTTCAAGCTTCTTGATTCTCTTTTTGAAAAGGTTATACGTTACGAGAGAGGTAATTCATAGTAAGCCCGGTTCCGGCAAAAAGTAATTTAAAAGCAATAGGACGGACAGGATTAAAATCATTAAAAGCAGATAAAAACACATTAAAATCTGTCAGTAGCACTTTCGGTGGCAGCCACCACCTTCTTCAGCTCTGGTCTCAAAATGCCTTGCTCTCTTCTTTCCAGCACACAGGACATACGAAAGAAACCACCGTCGCAAATTAAAATACTGGCTTAAGAACAAACATAATTTAAAAACCATACCCTTAAAAACAGAAAATCAATATATAAATATCTCGGACTACCCTCTAACTCAACAGCAACACGACTTCCTAAATTTAGGACCTAAATACATCCTGGAAGATAATATAAACATTCTCGATTCAATAGCCAGCATTGAAACCGCAATAGTCAACCTCCCCCCTCCAGACAAAAACTACTTAAGAATCATAGCCCAACAGGAACTTATTAATAAACTTGAAACTCCCTCCCGCGATTCTGCTGATCGGCGATGCATACATGATTTAAAGAAAAATAATAATATAACATGTTTAAGCTCTGACAAAACCGGTAAAATAGTGATTATAAATAAAACTGATTATATTACCCAAATGGAAGAAACCATGAATAAACTGCAAATAGAATTACCAAAAGATCCGACCGGAAAAATTTTCAATAAATTTAAGGAATTAATTAAAAATGGAACCTGGCCTGCTAATAAACAACCCACTTTAACTAATTTTGTCCCCATAGCCCCAAGACTTTTTGCTAAATACAAAGACCATAAAACCCCTCCCTCGTTAAGACCCATAGTCAGTAAATGTGAAGGACCAACTTATGACCTTGAGAAATATCTAAAACCCATCCTACAAGAGCTCCTACCTCAAAATGACAGTATTTTATCCTCAACTGAAGACTTTATTCAACGCCTTAAAGACATCACAATAAACACCCAGGAATATTTCGTTAGCTTTGACGTCACTAACCTTTACCCCTCCATAGATATTCAAGAAATGAATGCAATAATCAATAAGCAAATCACCTCCAACATTGGCAATAATTCTACCTCCTCTACAATAAATAGCACACTTAATCTTATTCTTAACAATTCATACTTTCAATTTAATCATAATTTCTACAAACAAAAGAAAGGCGTACCCATGGGGTCGCCGATCTCAGGTGTCATCGCAGATTGGAAAATGCGGCTAGTGGAGAGGGTCATATTCGATAATCTATCCAACTACATAAACACATGGTTTCGCTATGTCGACGATGTCTTTGCAATAGTTAACAAAAATGAAACAGAAAATATCCTCAGAGAAATCAATTCAATAGACAAAAACATTCAATTCACCATGGAAATAGAAGAAAATGCCACCATAAAATACCTGGATGTTAAAATCACTAGAGATAAGAAGAATAATATCCATACTACCGTTTTCAGAAAAGCCACCAATAATAATGAAATAGTAAATTTTAATTCAAAAACTCCCTACAAATTCAAAATTGCCGCCATACGCCCGTATGTCAATCGCGCCATTACAGTATGCTCAGACGAAAACCTCCTCAATAAAGAACTCCAATTTATTAAAACCCAATGTAAAAATGCAGGTTACCCAAAAACCATCGTCAAAAACCTTTTCAAAAAGAGAATCAAGAAGCTTGAACAAATTAACAATTATCAAAACCCGAAACGAAAATTTACCAACGCCATTCCTTACTGCAGGGGAGCCGCTCTAAAACTAACAAATGAAGCTGCTAAGAAAAATATTAAAATTCCCATAAAACCTAATCAAAATATTTTCAAACGCATTCGCAGTGATAAAGATATTATTGCTCCTGATAAAACCGCCAGCGTTTATAAAATAAACTTTACAGACAATAGTTCTAATAAACCAGGCTGCTATATTGGTATGACTAAAAGGAAAATCAAAGACCAAAAAAAGGAACACCACAATGACATTAAATTCAATAAACCCAGTACTGCCCTCTCAAAAATAGCCCAAGAACGCCCCATAGAAATCGACTTTAATAATAGCCAAAAACTCTCCAATTACAAAAATAACCATTATGCCCTAAACATGGAGGCTTTGCAGATTATAACGACAGATGGCACTATAAATGACATGACCCATGCGCAGATAGATCCTGGATGGAACGCCATACTGAGGAAGAGAGCAAGGCATTTTGAGACCAGAGCTGAAGAAGGTGGTGGCTGCCACCGAAAGTGCTACTGATGGATTTTAATGTGTTTTTATCTGCTTTTAATGATTACATATGCTTTGCGAACATTGAATAAATCTCAACGGAACTATGCACAAATTGATAAAGAAGCATTGGCACTAATTTTTGGTGTTACTAAATTTCATCAATACTTAGCTGGAAAGAAGTTTAAAATTGTAACAGACTATAAACCACTTCTTCGTTTATTTTCACCATGTAAAAAAATTCCTGATGCTCTATCACCTAGGATATGGAGATGGTAATTATTTTTATTGGGTTATGGTTATTTTAATGAATATCGTGAAGGTAAGAAAAATGTAAATGCTGATGCTTTGAGTAGATTACCTCTCCCAGAAACTGAAACCATAAATGACATTGATAACCCTCCAGAGGTAATGTTTGTTTCACCTAATGAAGAGTGGCATGTTACTTCGGAAACAATTGGAAAATCCATTAGCAAAACAAGTTTTAGATTGGGTTTTAAATGGGGGGCCCAAAAAGAATAAATCTCCAGAATTTGAACCTTATTTTAGAAGACGCAATTTAATTTTGTGTTTAAAAAATTGTTTACTTTGGGGACATATACCAGAGCAAGGCCGTGATTCAATGTTAAAATTGTTACATTCTGTACATCAGAGTACGAGTAGTATGAAAGCAAAAGCTAGAGGGGCGGCCTAATGCAATAAGAAATAGAACAATAAAGAAATAGAACAATAAAGAAATAGAACAACTAGTTAGTTCTTGCATGAGGTGTCAAATGTTTGCTAGGATTAGTCCAAAATTAAAACTGTTAGAATAGAAATCAGAGAAACCCTGGGAAAGAATTCATGTTGATCATACAGGTCCATTTAAAGGTAAATATTTTTTAACTGTGATTGATTCTTATACAAAGTGGTTAGAGGTACAGATTGTGCCTAATACTGAATGTAAAATGAAAATTAAGGCTCTGCGGAAAATTTTTGCAACTTTTGGATTACCGATAGAATTGGTGTCTAACAATGGTTCTTCGTATACAGCATACCTGCGAACCTTTGAAAATTAACATCAGTAAAATCTTGTGCTCATTTCAGTAAATTTCCACCTCACATCAGTAAAACTAAGTTCATTTTTTGTTAATTACTAGCGTTCTTGTTACTACTTGTTAAACTAAGTTTATTTATTGTCAAAATGCTCTTTAATTTAATTTTTAATATCATTTTCATTCACAACTGAATTTGCTCTACTTAATTTTTTTTTCTTCCCTTCTTGACTGATTTACGGAGGGGGGGGGGGGTAAAAATTTAAATTTAAAATAGGAATAACTTTTTATTCTTACGAAATTGGAGCTTTAAATGAAAGAGTACTAAAGGAAAAATATTTACTCTCAAGAGGGATGGAAAAGGATTGAACTGAAAATCTGAACCTGCCCTATTCGATGCTGCTTTTTTTCTTCTTTATTGGTTTCTTCGAGAAAGGTGGGGCAGGGGAGGTAAAAAATTACACTTAAAATCAAAATAGGAATCAATTTTTATTCTTACAGCATTGGACATTTAAATAAACGAGTGTTGAAGGGAAAGTATATATTCTCTGGACGGATGGAAAAAGATTATACTGAAAAAAAAATTGAGAACTTCGAAAATTGCCAAACAATCCGTAAAATGACTCGTCATATCCGTACATCAGTAAATTAACACTAAAATCCGTATTTTACGGATAATCCATAAAAGTTGGCAGGTATGATACAGGTACTCTGCGTTGCACGGAAATTCGCGGCGGTGGTGAAACGACCTCAGAAACCCGTCGGCGCGCTGCAGCATGGGAAAATTTTTTTAAAAGGTGCATAATGAAAATGGGTGTATGCGTACACACACAACACCACACACACGTATAAATTGGCCCTAAAATGAGAATTTTTTTAAGACTAGACTGAAGAATAGAATTTTCATGATAACTAAGTCTTGACTATGATGTTGCGCGATTAGGGTCAATTAGCTACACGTGAGATCTAGGCGGAGGGGTGGATTATAGAGATCACAACTGTGTTCGGGCTCGATTATATGTCTTTAATTTGCTCAAACGGTAAAATTTATGATATTCTATCAATGAAGTAAATGACTTTCATTTATCTATTAGCTGAAATTTCGAGCCCAGGCTCCGACTCAAATAATGCTGCTTGGGCCTGCTTGAATGAAAAGTCCTCGGGCTCGAGCTTTAAAAAATGACCGCGAACTCATGTCTAGAGGGGTTTCTTCCATTGGGGGTCTTTTAAGGGGTCCTAGCTCGTATCTGCACTAAGTTTCGGAGGTAACCACGGAAAACTACAAACGGTTACTTCGGCGGATGCGACCTGATTTTGTACGAGGCACCTTCTGTCTCTCAGTTTAGAGAGCTGTGCGCTCGGCCACTGCTGGGGCTCCAGAGTATGAGCTTGTTGTGATACCCTTTAAAAATATTTCTACTGCAAAATTGAAAGAATAGATTTTATCAAACTCTGATAGGCTTATGTTGTTTAAATGACAGATTCATGATACATTTAGTTATCAATATACGATTCATATATTATTTGCTTTTAAGAATTTTTCCTCCCACAACCTTCTCATGAACCATTCCAAACCTATAATGTTCTTTTGAGGTATAAGGAAATGTTTAAACAGTTTTTAAAGCAATCAAAAAATTTAAATTGTATCTTTACAGGTTACTAGCGTTAAGAAGCAGCCAGAAAAAAATAAGTAGTTGAAAGTTTAGGTGCAATTTTTAAAAATGTTTTGAAGCCCATTGTACGCCGCAATGTAAAATCAGCATTTTTCATTGGCACACCGGCCTAGACGGCGGCGTGATACAAATGCCCGGTGGCGGCAGCGTAGCGCGGCGATGCAGACCTCTATATACAGGTTATCCATTTCGAGAATTGCTCAGAGTGAATGGTATTAAGCATATGTTGATTCCTCCATACCACCCACCATCGAATGGTCAAGCGGAATGATATGTATATGTTACAGTGAAAACCCGATATCAATCAAAACCCAAATTAACTAGGGAAAATGCGTTCTAACTGAGAGTGTTAGGCAAAACGCATTCTGACTGACAGCGATAGGTAAAACCCGAATTAACTAGGGAAAACCTGTTTTATTCGTGTAGCGGTTGCACATTTTCGAGGGGCCCCTACAGTGGAGGCATATTTTCCAGGGGGCCCCCTACAGCAGTGGCATATTATACAGGGGGCCCCTACAGCGATGGCTGGACCCACTGATATTTTTTTGGGTCTCGCAAAGGGCCAGCTTTAGCATATTTTTGAGGGGGCCCCCTAAAGCTATGGCTGGACCCAGTGACGATATTTTGGGTCTCGCAAAGGGCTAGCATTAGCATATTTTCGAGGGGGCCCATTGAAGTGATGGCCAGACACACTGATGTTTTTTGAGTCTCACAGAGGGCCATCGTTAGCATATTTTCCAGTGGTCCCCCTACAGCGATGGCCGGACCCACTGATGTTTTTTGGATCTCGTAAGGGGCCAGCGTTAGCATATTTTCCAAGGGGCCCCTTACAGCGGTGGCCGGACCCACTGATGTTTTTTTGGGTCTCGCAAAGGGCCAGCATTAGCATATTTTTGAGGGGGCCCCCTGAAGTGATGGCCAGACCCAATGATGTTTTTCTGGGTCTCGCAGAGGGCCAGAGTTATCATATTTTCGAGGGGGGCCCTCTACATCGATGGCCGGACACAGTGATGTTTTCTGGGTCTCGCAAAGGGCCAGCAATAGCATATTTTCGAAGGGTGAGCAAGATCCAATTTTTAGTAGATAAAGCATTAACATTCCGGAATTCACATGGGAAAACATGGGATCCAGCCACCACTGAAGGGGGCCCCCCTTCGAAAATATGCTAACGCTGGCTCTTTGCGAGACCGAAAAAAATCAGTGGGTCTGGCCATCGCTTTAGGAGGCCCCCTGGAAAATATGCCTCTGCTGTAGTAGCCCCTCGAAAATGTGCTACCACCACGGATAAAACGGGTTTTCCCTAGTTAATTCAGGTTTTGCCTAGCGCTGTCAGTCAGAACGCGTTTTGCCTAGTTAATTCGGGTTTTCCCTAACGCACTCAGAATGTGTTTTCACTAGTTAATTCGGGTTTTGACTGATTTCGAGTTTTAACTGTAACATATACACAGTTAAACAATCGCTTAAGAAACTTGATCCTTTAGACATGACATTATCCCTTTCTCAATTTTTATTGGCAAATCATACAAACCCCCCCCCTCATTCAGTAACTGGTAAAATGCCAGCAGAATTGATGTTTGGTGGATCATTAAGAACCTTTGTAGTGCCTTCAAAACCGAACACTAGTAAGCCACTTCATAATTATCAGTTAAATGAGTCAGTTTTTGTGAAAAACTTTGGAAAGGGGGGAAAAAATGCTTGCTAGGCAAAATTATAAAATTGTTAGGTAGCCGATGGGTTTTAGTAGTCAGAAATGATGGAATAATGTGCAAATGTCATGTTAATCAATTACGTCATATGACAGAGATAAGTCAAGAAATAAGGCAGGAAGAAAATGAAACCTTATTCCCGAGAGGAAATTTTGAAAGCTACTACGATAATTATGATTCAGTTAGGGAAAGTGAATTAAGTGAAATCTGCGTTCCTATGGAACAAAGTATTAAAAATGATTATTTTATAGGTTCAAATCCATCTCAATTACCTAGTGATACAGTAACAGAAAATATTAACGAAAATGTTCCTGAGAATGTAAGTGCAGCTGATGTAACTCTTCCAACTGGAAATGTATGTGAGAATTCAGAGGCTGTGGATACATCTGTGAAACTGCAACAACCTGTTCAACGAAGTTGGGGGGGGGGGGGAAAGAAAAGAAGTTATTTAAACTATGAGGGGAGGGGCGTTATATCTTCATCTCAATAGATGGCGCAAGCTGTCCACTCGACGAAATATGTGTGCTGTGTTGTAACCTGGGATGGATTCCTGCTCGTCCATGTAAAAATGTTCTGAAAATAAAGTGCTGTGATGTCGACAAATGTGTGTTTAATTAAGTCTCACTGAGCGGACTCCAATGGATGTTTAAATATGAGTGAAAACACTGCAACAAAAGTCCTGCTATCAGTTTAAATTGATGTATTATATTTTGTTCATTAACAGATTTCACTAGATTTATTTTTAATACATTACTATTAAAATCAATTTAAATCTATCAATAAATACATACAGTTAATGTAGGGGAAAAGAGTGCTAATATTAGATACCTTTTGGCCTGTCAGTGAAGAAGACTATACGTTCAGGTTCTTCATTAAGCTGCTTGCATATTTTCAGATAACTTTCAGGTTCAGTTTTTGAGCCAGTGGTAGTGTCAAAGTTTCCATCTATAAACTAAATATTCAAAAATGTATGAGTGATTCTACAAATAAAGAAATATTCGGGAAGAAAAAATGGTTAAAACTTAAAGTTATTTAAAATCAGTAAAATACTTCATTAGTTACATAATTAAAATAAAACATCAGCAGAGCTTAATTGTTAGTACAGTAGGCAGCCAGAAATCTGCAGAGCTTCAGACCATGGCCTGAGCAGATTTTGGAATTTTGTGGATTTCGGCCATAAAGGGTAAATCATTACAATTTTTATTTTTTTTTAAAAGCAGAATACAATTACAGTGGAATAAACACATAATCAGAAGCCTTTCATTTATATTTTCACATTAAGTACAAAAACATTGAAAGAATTACAAAAAAATTATATAGACTCCAGCAAAACACGTGGTTTCAAAATTTATTTTTTAATTTTGAAAACGTACTCTATGAAGGTTTCTTTCAAAACATTATTTTTTAATACTTTTAATTTTTTTAATTGTATATTTATTATCATTAATTCTCGTTCTGTTACAATACTTTGCAATTCTAAAAATTTAAGGTATTCTCCTAACTTTGAACATTAATCAAATTTTATTATTATTATAAGTTTTCATCATCATCATTAGAATTACATTTATCTGAATTTAAAATAACAACAATTTTCAACAATTTCATCATCAGTAATTTGATATCGTTCTTTGTTTCCATCTGAATTTTGTATCCATCACACAGTATCATTTTCTTCAAATACATTATCTCCAGTAATGTTTTTGGCAAATGAAAGCAACTTTTCTGCTTTAAATTTTACTGAATCTGAATGAAATCTAGCAAATTCAGTGGCAGCTTTGTCACTATCAATAAAAAGTAAGCTTGGCCATAAATTATGCCATGTATTGATCAGTGTTGAACATGTCATTGCATTCCAGGAGTCTGCCAACAGATACCGATAATCTCTTAAGCTGAACTTTTTTTTTTTTTTTTTTTTTTTTTTTTTTTTTTTTTTTTTTTTTTTTTTTAAATCACAAATATTTTAAGAGATGCATTTGTGGCTGGATTTTTTTCAAAAATTCTGTCTTATTATAAGACTTCGCACTCCATATTATTCCTTGATCCAAAGGCAGGATCAAAGAAGTTGTGTTTAGAGGCAGAAAATAGGCCATGATATTATCAGTTTGCAAAATTTCAAGCTTTGTGAATTTCACTATTTACATCAAGGTGTGCAGATTTTGGACATTTTCAGATTTTAGGTCAGCGGATTTTTAGTGTTCAACTATATTTTATTATGTATTTGCATTTGTATTATTTTAAAGGCATGTCAATGACAAAATGGATATGTCAGTAATACAATGGATTTTAATGGTACTAATAAATATATGAATATTAAGGCACAATTTATTAATTAATAAAAACATGAACATTTTTAATATGAAAGCAACACTATATTTTGTAATTGCACATCTAATGTGAAGTCAGTCCTATGGCTTGCTTTAACTTTTGTATAAATCAATGGTATTCAATCTATGAATTGTGATGGCATTTGTGGGCTCCAATATAAGAACTTTTGAGTGAGTTTCTTGCTATGAAAGGAGAGGGGGCAATCTCAGGCTTTGAAATATTTTAGAACTGAAGTACAGTAGGGGACCCGAAATCCGGAATGCTCGGGACCGGACCCATTCCGGATTTCGGAATTTTCCGGATTTTGGGATACCGGCTGCGAACTTTACCGATTTCCGGAAGTCTTCCGAGGTAAGCTGTAGCATAGGTCTTTCCGCGTTTTAGCGTCTATTATGACGTTAATATTAACTGAAACTCTATTAAATAAAAACTTTAAAAATATGCACATGATTATATATCTCTGATTAAAAAAAAAAAAAATGAATGAATGAATAATACAGTATGTTAAAGATGAAGTAAAATCCATTAAAAAATTCGAAAGCTATGTTACCGAGCCGAGCAAGAATTTTTTTCAGACGGATTTGACGATTGCTGCAACTAAATTGGCTGAAAATATGCAACTTATATAATCTTAAAATTTTACTTAACATTTTTTCATACATAGTTTCCGATTGAAATAACTCATCCTACACCGCAATTCAGAGGAATACGGAAGGACGGATAGAGCAGTTGCGCAATTTTCGGATCAACTGTCGCCTTTCCTCAGCCCGTTGATCTGCGTACTCGGAGGAAAGATTTCTGCCTAGCAATTTATTACGTAACCCAACCTCCAACCTTTTTTCACACATCCGCAGTACTTTGAGAAGGGGGGGGGGGGAACAGTCATTAAGCAGACCAAATCCCGTTCATCTTTGTTTACATTTAACAGACTAGATGAATCATCAACACTTGAAGCTGCGCGCGTGTGTGTGTGTGCGTGCGTAAAGGACACATATTTTCTCCCCATTAAAGCAAGTCATTCTATAATAGCATAGAATATATTTACGTTACGAGAAATCGAAAATTACCGTACAAGATCTAACGGTAATGCAATTCTAATTTATTAAACATACAAATAAATAAAAATCAATGAGCATACCTTTATATTTTATTTATTTAAATAAATCTGTTGTTTTTAATTGCTTCATTTTATCTCGTTTTTCTTTTTGTAACACTTCTTCAATTTTATACAAACTTACAATATGCTCTCCAGCAACAAAATTCTTTTTTTCTAAGACATTAATCAAGTCTCTGGTCACTTTCATGCATGCATCTATAGAGACGTTAGGTGTGTTGTCCTCCTCAGAATCATCGGAACTATTTTCGCTCTCATGAGCATTATTTTCTGGTTTTTCCAGCACTAAATCTACAATTTCTTCATCCGTAAGCTGGTGGACAGCCGGAGCATTTTCCTCAGCCTGTAATAATTCTTGAATGCATTCTTCGTCGATCACTTCTTTAGATACGCTGTCCTTTGCGTACCTTACTAAATCAGAAATTAAAAGATTTTCTGAAGAAACACTAAATCCCCCGAAATCAGCATCCTTGTCTTCATCAAAAAAGATGCTCTGGGGCCATATTTTGTGCCATGAGTGCACAATAACCTCACTTTTGAGGGACTTCCATGCATCGGCTATTTTCCAGATCGCATCTTTGATTGTAAATGCAGCTTGAAACTCCAAGATATTCAAGCCATTGTTGCAGGCATTCAACATCTGCTTTAAAAATTCGGTTTTGTAAGCACATTTCAGAGCTCTCAACACGCCTTGATCTAGAGGTTGAATAACTGACATGCAGTTGGGCGGGAGATAATATACAAAGACATTATCTTTGCTTTTTATACCAGATGCTGTATGTGCTGTACAATTGTCTAACAGCAATACAATCTTGCAGTCATCTGGAAGTCCTACTTTTTTGCAGTGGGACCGAGCTTCTTTCACAAAAACATTTTCGAACCAATTTTTGAAAATGTCGGCTGTCATCCACGCTCTTCTATTGTGTTGATAGTGAACGGGATACACTTTAACATTTTTCAGTGCACGTGGTCGTTTGCTTTTTCCAATAACAAGCAACTTGCTTTTATGGGTACCTGCAGCATTCGCGCAAGCAAGCAGCGTTATGCGTTCCTTCGAGTCCTTAAATCCAGATATTGAACTTTCTCCTGCGAACACATACGTTTTACGGGGAATATAACGCCAAAACAGCGCAGTCTCGTCCGCATTAAAAATTTGTTCAGGGCTCAGATTTTCAGATGAAACCATTTCGGTGAATTCTTCTGCGAAATTTTCTGCCGCTCCCAAATCTGCCGAATTTTGTTCCCCGCATACTTTCACCAACTTCAGTCCATGACGAATTTTAAATTTATTGTACCATCCAGTACTGTAGTCACATGGTACAGTGATATGCAATTGTTCGTGGAACATTTTAGCCTGGGTAATAATCGTAGCACGATCCAAGGGAAATTTCTCGCTTCTTCGTTGTCTTATCCATTCGATTAACACTTTATCTATGTCAGGACACTTAGACGTATGCAGAGTCTTCCGCTTTGCCATGAATTCCGGACGGTCACTTCCCGCAAACATCTTTAATAATTTATCTTTATGATTTTTTATGTCGTAGACTGTGGACGTTCCAATTCCGTATTCCTGGCATAAAGATTTAACACTAGTACCGCTATCTAGTTTGCGTAATAAATTCACTTTATCAGAAATGCTTAAAGACACGTGCTTCCGCTTTGGCGCCATTCTGTAAACTATCGTCAACAGGACTGGAAGCTAGTACTAGAGTAATCGTATGTCTAGTCTGTCCAGTTCAGTTCAGTTCGGCAATTCTTATTCACACTCAGCATTACCATATTTCCAGAAAAGTTTCCCTCCAAGAACAAAAATTTCCCTTTATTTACAGATGACTACGGACTGGACATCCCTTTACTTCAAATCCCGCCCACCTGTAATAATATTTTTGGGGATATTTGTCCAGCAGGATTGCGGATCTATCCAATAAAGGCAGACTGCTGTTTCTCTGGAAATGCTTTCAACAGCAACTCGCCGATCGCAAAGCGAAGAAAGGCGTGAGTAGATGTGATCGATCATTCTCCTGGTACGTGCCCGCGCCCTCCTTTCCCTGCGCTTCGCGGCGATCGACGAAATTCTTCCCAATTTAACAGGTTTTCTTATTTTTACATATATTCAATTGAAAACGGTCTTTCAAAGAAAATGAGGAATAAAAAGGAAAATAATATCCGTTTATTTATGCTTATAGGAAGGGGAAAAAAAAAAAAAAAAAAAAAAAAAAAAAAACGATAAGGGGGGAAAAAAATTGCAGAAAAAAAAGTTCCGGATTTTGGGTCTTCCGGATTTCGGGTCCCCTACTGTAATACAAAAAAGTTCAGTGTGTTATAAAAATGCTTACTACCCCCCCACAACTAAGGTTGGAGGCTCAAGCCCCACCTACAATCTTGCATCATACATATTAAAATATGAAATTTAACTTCTTTCCTATCACTTATACTTTTTAAAATGTTGCTCTATATCTAAAAAGGAAGATAAAAAAATCCCATTTCTAAGTAAATTAGTTATCAAGATTTGGAAAGTTAGAAATTTTAGTATTAGACACCAAATACTAAGGGGGATATCTCAAAGGTGAGAATAATAAAATTACTTTTCCACAGACATTAATTTTTTATTTATTGGTCATTTGACAGCCAAAAATCCTACTTTAGCTAGAATTTTCCTATAATGGACGCTTGCAGTTTCTTGTGAAGTTAACCCACACCATCATTTTGTCATTCTCTAATACAATTTGAAATTCCTTCGCTAGAAGAACACACACTGCGTAATTAGTGGATAACCCCTAAAATTCTAAATTTCATAATGAAGTACCCATCAGTTCAAGTTAAATTGTACCTATTAATTTCACGTGTTTGAATCAGGGTTGGCAAGTTTTTGACAACTGATGGTTTTATCCAGTCTTAAATATGGTTTAAACTGTCATGTCAAAAATCCCTTTTTTACATAGTTTTTGACAATAAGTGTCAAAAACCTAAAATTCTGTCCTAAAATAGTACAAAACTATATTTTGCAATAAAATTGCATTTACAAATTTTATAATTTTTTACTTTGAGAACTTAAGTAAACTTTTGGACAATTTTATTTACAAACTGCATATTTTATTCAAAATTTCCAAGTATGATTTTGGTTCAACAAGCAGCTTAAAATGAAAATAATAATCATAAGATATGATTGTAAATGTATATATATAATGTAATATAAATATATATATATATATATATATATATATATATATAATGAAAAAACTAAGTGTAATAAATATTTACTGTGCTTGTTCTGAATAAATGAAGGCCCTGATTATCACACAGGCACTTGGGACCTGTACCCTATTCACACATGCAGAAACAGGCCAAAAAAAATGAGTTTGGAGCTATGTATAGGGGCATAAAGTTTTAAAAGTGCCTGAGGCACAAAAATTTTGTCAAGCCACAAATAAATAAATTTATCAATATAATAAAAATGAAAAGTATTAGTATGGTGCTTTATCCACCATACAAGCTGGTGGGAACGGTCCAAATCGTCGAATCCCAAATCGCCGAATGAATTAGCAACAGATGTCTCATTAGGCTGGGGCCCTAGTAAAAATCCAAAATGTAAATGTGTTATCTCCTTTTAATTCGGAGAGAGAATCTTTGCTGTCTCGGTGAGGAAGCAAGTTGACCCTGACCCTAGCTGCCCTCCCCCTCCTCGCGGTCACTTCTATGCTCGCGGTAGCTCCCTTCGGTTCGTGTCCAGCTGTCACGGAGTAGCTGTCATTTATCATCAATAATGGGGCTGAAACCGCGATCCGCCACAAAAATTACAGGGGATGTTGTAAGCAAATGAATAGTAGTAGCATAATTACTTTTTTTTTTCTTTAATGATACACTATGACATATTTTGATACACCATGACATATTTTAAATCTCGAGATAAAACTTCTATTCATAGATTTTTGAGGGGGGGGGGGGAAGTTTTTTTTTTTTTTTTTTTAGGAGCATTGCCTTATCCGCAGGATAAATGAAATTTAAAATGCACATATATTTACTGTTGAACATACTTAATGTTGCAAATTTAGTAATAAAATATTATTAACTTCAAAAAATTAAATACATATTTAGCATTTTTTAATTTGATTTCAAATTATAACTTAAAAGATGATTACATATGTGTGTTTGTTAAAATATTTTACTATACATATGTTTGTAAAAATTTCATTTTTTTTTTCTCATCCAGGTTTAATATTAGTTCATTCTATATACCATGTTTACTCACGTAATAGCCACCCTCACATAATTAGTCGCACCCCCGTTTTAAAGCAGAAAAAAATCGTCAAAATGTTTTATCGGCATAAAAGTCGCAGTCACGTATATTTGACCTTCATATATGTCTGTAAAAATATTAGTGTGGAAATATAGCTCTTTTTTGTGTGCAACTGTCGAAAAGATTATTTAATTTAATATATTGCAATAATCTGGAAGCATTTGGTAATATAGTAATGTTTTAGCATTAGAGTGAACAATATTATGTAGTACATTTCCCATCACAATAGTCGCACCTAAATTTCACCATGAAAAATTGACACAAAAAGTGCGACTATTACGCAAGTAAACACGGTATATTAACAGCAGTTACAACTTTTTAGAGAAATTTGGTCATGTTATAGACAATTCATTAAAAATGCTTTTTGAGAAAACACGGTTTAAAGTTACCTTACTGTTTTTAAGCATAAGTTGCTTCCTAGCATGCGTTGCTTCCTAGAACGTCTTTAATTTTTTTGATTAATTATTATTGATATTATTATTATTTTTTACAGGGAACCCATCTCAGACTAACATTTCAAAGATTTAATTTTAAAAAAATCTAGTACACACAAGGTTGAGGGGTTTTTTTTTTCATAAAAAACAGATATTTTTAATTCTGTGTGTTTTTTTACGGGGCCCTTTTTTAGGCCTCCTCCCATAGAAAACAGTAGATATAAATAAACTATTGCTTCAAAATGTATCTAACATGAATAACTAAAAATTAACCAGCTGCAAAATTTAGTCACGCTACTATAATAAATGCTCAACATTGGGATAATAAATACAAAAATATTCTGGAATATTTTATTTGAAAAATAGGTAATGAAATTGACGATTGAAAATAAATATTTTAATTGAAATATTTATTATCCTACATATTATCATCGAACTACGGCATTTCAATTTGCATCTTAAACAATCTCTCTCTCTCTCTTTCTTTCTTAAGCACAACTAAAACCTTCTGCTTTTGTATAAAATTATCATCAAGGAAATTTTCAAAATGTTCACATTTATGTTTCTGCTTGCATTGCAAGAAGTTAGTTTTGTTTCGTTTGAAAACTAACCCCCAATTCAATTTTTATTTCAAAGATTTTTTGTTAGAAGTAAATTTTACTAAGAAACTAGTTTAACACGCTGATGACAGAAACAAATATTCTTACCTTACGTTTTGAATAAATATGCGGCAAAAAGATGGTTAAGTATGCTTAAAAAAGTTATTTATCCTAACTAATATTATAAATGCAAAAGTGAGTTCGTTTGTTTTCTACGCTTTCACGTCTACACCGCTGAACCGATTGTGATGAATTTTGATATAGAGATAGATGGGAACTTGGAGACGGCTATAGGCTACTTAGAATTTTAAAGTTTTAATTACTTTTTTAATAATTAATTAAAAACCGTTTTTACGTTGCCATGCTTGGCGAGTTTCGCCCGTATAAAATGATTCATGCTTTGAGCTAACAGAAATCTTATTACTTCCATGAAGTATCTCGTGCACTTGAAAATCATGAAATACCACGAAAATTATGCCAGTTTTACGCCAAATCTATCTATATCTATAATAATAAAAATGAATGTTCTCCAGACAAATCTGCAGCACACAGAGCCATGGGCGCCAGCAGAATATTTCCCAAGGGGGGGGGGGGCAATGACTACTTCAACGTATGGTTACCATGTTGGAAAGAGCAAAAAAGCAAGAGAAAACACTGCATACAAAAATCCAGGGGGGGCGATTGCCCCCCCCTTGCCCTATGCTGCCAGTGCCCATGCGCAGAGCTTTGAAAATTTGAACATATAAGCCCAAGACTTTGGTAATGTTCAACTGAGGTTCAGAATTTTGAAATTTTAATTACTTTTTTAACTGTTAATTAAAAACCGTTTTTAGGTGGTCATGCTTGGCGAGTGTCGCCAACACAAAATGGTTTATGCTTTGAAATAAAGCACAAATTCTATTTGCACAAACATGTGCATTTGAAAAACATGAAATGGCATGGAAATTAGGTTAGTTTTGTTTTACGTCACTAGGGGCCAAAGCTCGTAGACTCGCTTTTCGTACAAGGCATTCGGCCCCTAATAAGGCTTATTCGTAAAAAAGGCATAATTGACAAAACCCAAAGATTGGATCTGATAGAATATTACTTAGCTACACATTCCTTGGTTCTTGCATGTTCCTTAGAACAACTTCACAACTTATGGAACACCTTGCGTATAGCCATTAATGGCGATTTTTCATAATTTACCGACTTACGTTTACCTATAGTTAACAATTATTTTTAAGAAAACAGTTCTTCATATGTTTTCTTTGATAAAAACTACGGAACAGGTATTATATCTTAAGAAGAATATTTCGTTAAGGTATTTGTCAAAAAAGTTTACTTTGGTTCCTTTGTACGTTGGCAAGTGTCGCCAACTTCTTCGTTTAGTACAAAAGAACAAATGAAAATACAGCCAACTGCTTGTCTGTTGTATTTTAATCGTGTTTTTGTTACTTAATAACTGAGGTTGTGGATTTTCTTTGTGACATTGTGCTTTTTTCTAGATTTTTAGTGAATAAGGAAAATTTTTCAGCATGTAGCCAACTAAATTCAGCTTTTGGATATCCAACTATTCAAAGATGGAGTGTAGGCAAGTTCCGTTCTCCACAAAACTAACCAAATCAGAAAATTCAGGGTATTTTACGTTGAAATGCAATTTTGTTCCATGTACAGTGTCGTCCCGGAAAAGAGTGAGCCCCCTTCCTCCCCCCGCGATTTTTTTTTCTGAAGCCCCTATAAATTGCTCATATAACTAACAAAGTTTTATGCAATCCTTTGGATTTATGTTGCAAAACTAATAAAGATTATTAATTGTTTTGCATTAATTGTTTTGTAATTTAAGATTTAAAAAAAATTGAAATAAATGCTAGATTTGCAAGTTCAGTTTATCTGAAATGTAACGATTACTTAAATATTTAAATATTCGAAAGACTTTTTTAGACAAATCAAGTGTTTTAATTATGATTGACTCTACTTTTATCAAATAGTAGTAAATAGCTCCTTCTTCTCACAGGGAGAATAGCGTTCTTTATTTCATTTATTTCGTTTC
Source organism: Cheiracanthium punctorium (assembly GCA_038373885.1). Taxonomy (NCBI): domain Eukaryota; kingdom Metazoa; phylum Arthropoda; class Arachnida; order Araneae; family Cheiracanthiidae; genus Cheiracanthium; species Cheiracanthium punctorium. Next base: position 80,496 of record JAWZYV010016258.1, read on the forward strand.
GCGTTCTTTAATTTTTTTTTTGCTATTAAAAAAAGAAAAAAAATCCGATGAATTTTATGATAATGTCAGATAAGAAATTTTTGAGGAACACACTATATCACAAAAATAACTGAGGAATAGCGATTTAGTGGGTACGTATACGATTTAGTAGGAAGAGGGAGTTGGGTCATTCCATTTCAAATCAACCAGGCCATGTCACCCACCGTCTCGGATTTCTTTGAAAATTTTTATAAATGTAGCCATTAGTGTTCTAACTAACAATGTAAAATTTTACTTCAATATCTCTAATACTTTTTAAGATAAAAATTGTTAAAATAATAGGAAAGTGGCCATAAATGGCGTTTCTGCATACACTTATTTTAATGGTGCTTTCTCAGATAAAAAATCATAACTTTCTTTATTTTCAATATATTAAATTGAAATTTATACCAAAATGGTCACAAAGGTTTGGAGATTATAGAAAAAATTAATTTGATAGTGCTGTTTAAAACTGGAACCCCCCAAAAATTCATAAACTTTGTTTTTTTTCAAAAAAATTTCATAAAAACAATAATTTTGCAAAAGCTGTTTCAGAAAAAGGCACAGCTCTTAACAAAGCAAACTATTTTTTTACTTACATGTAAATGCATAAAGTAAGATAATTTAAAATAAAAACGGTGGTATTTTGAGTCCTAATAGGTTAATTTAATTAAAAACCAAATATTTTGATGATTTTTCTTAAAATGTTATGCTGCATGCAAATGTTATTATAAAATAATTTTTTATTTATTTAATTTAAAAAGGTGCTTATTTTATTTAAAAGTTAATAATGAGTTAAAATTATTTTACTTAAAATTTAATTTTTTTATTTTTAAAATATAAAACTTTTTAAACAAAATCTGATTATACATATAGTAAATATGTGTCAAAACTTGGAAGTTTTTCTTTTTTTTTTTTTTTTTTTTGTTATTGTCAACTACAAGCCGAATTACACTCATTCTGACTTATTTTAGATCAGTAATATGTTAATTTTATTTATTTTTAATGTGGACAATGCTTTGTTTATAATGGGAATCTCCTCACCTGTCATTTAAAAACTTGGTATTTATTTATATTTAATTGTGTGTCATAGGAAATCAAGTTAAAATAGTTTATTAATGTTTAAATCAGTATTTTTTTAATCAGTTCAAGCAAAAAGGAAAAAGAGAGAGTGTGTCAATAACAAATAATAAAAAAATGGGGGTTGGGGAGAAAAAGTGGAAACAGGCTGGGTTTTTTTTTTTTCTTCCCAGAAATGATGCAACTTTTTAAGTTATTTTTATGCAATTAAGTTATCCTAATTTAGAGATTCAAAGATTTTTTTAATATCTCTTCAGAAGTTGTACTATGCACTTTTAGGAACAGTTATTCTAACAGTAATGAAACATGCAGAAAAAGAAATTTAGTTAAATTTAAGTGCTGCATGGTTGGAAAATTTTCAAGTTTAAATGTTGTCTCCGCCAATTCTGTAATTTTTTTTTTTTTTTTTTTTTTTGGGGGGGGGGGTGTAAATTGCCTGAGGCATGAAGAAAGCATATCTGTATATTGTTTATATATAAAACAATTATTTATTTATAAATAAAATCAGTATTTTTTTAATCAGTTCAAGCAAAGTTTTAATCAGTCAACAATTTTAAAAACTTTTGTTTTTATCATAATTTTGTTTATTTTTACATCAGTTTAAAAGAACTATGACAGTAGTCTCTTTTCAGTCAACAGGCTTTTGGACTGTAACTAGATCAGATCACATGCTTTCTGTTTGTTGTGTGGTAAGGAGCTGGTGTAATCTGAGAAGATGCAGGGGGAGATACTGAGTAGTGTAAGATAGTAAAGGCAGTGGTGGGAAAAACTACTTTTTTTTTGTAGCGCGCTACAACTACCGCTACTTTTCGAAAAATGTAGTTAACTACAACTACAACTACTTTTTGACAAATGTAGTTAGCTACACTACTTTTGAAATGTAGTCGCTACTTCGCTACTTTTAGGAGACAAATTTTGCTAACAGATTCAATTTGCATTACATTCATATTTAAGGATATTTATATCCTAATTCGAGAAAACTATCGATATCTAAAGCCTTGGTTTTCTACTCGCGTCCAGCGTGATTAATGACCTCAGCGGGTGTCTCTCGCGTCCAAAGAACGCGTTTATTAAAAGGTGGTTTCCTTGTAGCGTTGAGCGCCGCAGATTTGGTGGACGCACGAAAGACCCCGGGCACCTTTTCGCCTTTAATTAGAAAAACTATTGCTCTAATAAACAACTACCAGGCGAGTATTTGAGCAGGGGGAGGCGGGCCCCCTCCGAAAATGTAAAGCAATTATTAAAAAGGAGCTATTTTGAAACATTTCTTTTAACTTTAGAACAATAAAGTTTAAAATACCGAATCGTCCCCCTCCCCCCGAAATGGAAGCCTATATACACACTACTGGCAACTACTGCTAATTATTGAAGTATTGCTGAAACTAATTAAGTTTTAATACCTCTATGATAAAAATAAATTGGGAAAGTGAGCTCTGAAAGCATGAGAAAAATCATGAGAACTAAAAAAGTTTTTAAAAATATAATAATAAAATGGATGTCTGAACGGGAAAAAAAGGCCCGTTTTGAGACCCCTTTCATGTTGTACAAACATTCTAGTTTCTTGAGCACAAATCAAAATTAATGAGTATAAAGGCCTTTTTTCATGACTTACCAAATTAGTGATTTATGACGAATGACCCGTGTGAACCATGTAATATTGTATAATTGTTTTAATTGAAAACATCACATATGATATGCATATTATACAATAATGAAAACAATTACTAATTAAATTCATGATATATCTATTTAAAACATTGCATTAAAAAATCCTCTATATATGTTAAAGAAATTTTAAAAATTATTATCATCAACACAACTTTTTCTTTGTGTTAGGTATAAAATAATTTTATAGAATTATATTGTTATTTTAAGGCTAAGAGAGAGATAAGTCTCTAAGGATTTTACAAACTATTAATTATTAATAGAAATTCTCATATTTTCGTATTAAATTCTGAAAATTATTACACAAAAAACCTAATAATTTAAATATAATAGACACTTTAAAATTTTAACGAAAGAAAGCAGAATTTCAACATATTCATGGAAGACTGCCATGCCTCTAGTATAAAATAAAAACCACATAAATTTATTCAAAAACATGTTTATTAAATTTTAACAAGAGCTGGATCTCAAAATTGTTATCCGCCAAACATGATCGTCGAGGAGAAAATGCGTCCGATGCAATCGGAAACAATCTTTGTACAGATGCACTGGACTGCACGCCAGTGTTAGTTTTTTTGAAGGCTTCTTTCATATACGTGTACGCCGAAAGCGAAGATAGGGGTTTAATTGGCTCTGACAAGAACCTTGTAAGTTCTTCCTCGTAACTATTTCGAGTGCATGCGAAAGAGAAATTAAAAAAAAAACAGAAAAGTCATCATCCATGGGCTGATCCTCGATACTGATATCTGAAGTTGTCGGAAACATATTCTGGAGGTATTCCTCCATCCATTTTTTTGGCTTCGGTCTTCCTGTCCTCCTCAATCCAGAATAGTTTGAATCTGGGATGGAAACAAGCTGAGAGAACAGTTTCTCTGCCCCACAGCAAATGACTAAATTTCGTTTCCACCTGACAACTGAAGATTTTGCGCCCCCTCCTATTTTTTAAAAATGCAACTTGGTAGCTTTCATATACCATTTAGCACCCCTTGGCCGATGCTGCGCCCGGGTACAGTTGACCTTCCTTGCTCCCCCGTAGGCAGGGACGGCCCGACACGGTAAGCAAGGCATCGGAGCGCCATATTCGAACTAAAAAACTAAGGAAAACTTAATCTGGAGCATAACACGGGGCTTCTTTACGTTTGCAGGGAGGCTCCACGTACCCTAGATCAGCTCTTGCACCTAGCTACGCCACACATTTAGCTATAAAAGCTTTCAGGGGTTAAAATGAGGCTTTCAACTTCAATAATATACGGATTGTCAAATATGAATGGTGCTCTGAAACTCATTGGCAAAAAGTTAAAGAGTGGTAAAGGTAAATAAGACTGTTATGAATCACGTAACAATGTAGGGTTTGATAAGTCGTCCTCGAGTACCTGTTAATAATTTATTTTTTCACAGAAAGTTCACTAAAATTCACTATTAACATGATTGATTACTACTGTACATTGACTAAAAGATTTATTATTAAACAATTATTAACAGGTAAATGAAACCATTTCCGACATCCACAGTGCTATATTATTCTGAACAGCCTTGGTAGAGATGGCGCCCGGTGCGGTCACACCGTTCGCTCTACCTTAGGACCGAATCTGAAAACTGTCACTACAAACGAAGAACACTGTAACCGAGGTCAGAAATATTTTTAGCCCCTGAAATAATATCTTGGATGCATATGCTTATACCTTTTGTCCCTTTTCAACAAACTCAAAAAAGATAAGGTTATCAACTCGTAAAAAAAAAAAAAAATGTGTACAATTTCTACATATTTACTTTCTTTTTTTCAGTTTCAGGTTCCACGAAAAATGTACTAATCAGTTTTTACACTTCTTTGAGACAAAAAACATTCCGAGTTGTAGAACATAATCACGTGATTAATTAATGTTTGAAAAGCTACAATACTGCAGAACTGTCATTACTCTTGTGGAAGTTGAACACACCACCAGGACACAAGGTTAATAAAGAGTGCCCAAACTCAAAAAAGTGCACTGTAACGTCGAAAAATGACCAAACCTTAATATAAATAAACTTAGTAAAACTAAGCATAAATAAAATTGTTGTTCAATGCATCGATCATAAGGAGGAGGCAAAGAGAAAATTAAAAATGTCGGTGACTCTTCCAGAAGCGGTCTCGATGCTTTCAAGAAAATTCCGGTGAGAAAACCGTAAGTTTTTCTCACGCTTCGTAGTTTTCCGTAGATGGTGAGTGAGAGGATGGGGAGAGGGGATCGCTAATTGCGAGGACTGACTATATATCATGTCAGATTTGAAAGGATATCGCCTAAAAGGAAGTTCACGGAATACTGGACACTGAATGATTGGCAATCATCCTGGCAAGTGGACACTACACTGTATTTATGGGTGCAATAAAAAAAAAAAAAGATCAAAGAAAATTAATGATGCTACAAAAGCATACAATTTACAGATATGTAAAATTCCTTTTCGAAAGCAAAAAATACTCATTTTTATGTTGATTTATGTTGCAAACACGCAATAGCAGTCAAAAATATGCAGACCCTGATCAGACATAGAAGGGGCCCGGGGCAAAAAAAAAGGTTGTTTTGGGCCCCTATACTATTACAGACATTTTAACTTATTTGTGATTGTTTTCTATTTTCCCAGCATAAAAATAAAACATTTCAAAATAATTCTAAAATTAAATTAAAAATTACCCATGTATTTATACTCATTTAGAACAAGAATGTGCATTTAAAATTGATTTTAATATTTTTTTAATCCATTTGTATTATTAGCGTATGTGTGCGCTGAGTTCCACCTGCCAGAAAATTTTCTTTTCTTCATCATAATATTTAAAAAAATGCTAACTAATGGATATTTTGTGATAAGTACATATGGCCATAAATTTTCAATAACGCCTTTAATTTCTATTTTATTGATCTAGTCTTAGAAACCATTATCATTGTGTTAGAAAGAAGAACAGAAAATAAGTCTAAGCCTTTTTATTGTTACACAATTATGATATAGATAAAGGAAATTTAGCTTAATAAAAATTATTATTGCAGCATAGATAAATTTAATATACAATAAATGGAGAGATTTGCGAGGCCTTTATTTTTCAGGGGCTCACGGGCCCACACGCCCGTGTGATAATGAGACTCTCGAGGCCCCATCAAAATAACCTCTGTTCAACTTTGGACCTCTCTTACCTTCCTTTTTTTTCCCTCTTTATGGCAGATTGGTGATTCTACAAATAATACTGAGAACGATAAAAAGAAAAAAGATGCACAATGTCAGGCTTCCGCTTCAGGCAAAGCAAACCCCCTCACCCCCACTCGTGTGCGTGTGTCCCCTGGGAGGGGGGGCGGGGGAGTGATTGGGTGTCTTTCAAGCATCAGTTTCAGTTATGCTTGGAGTCAGAAGAGAGAGAAATTGCACCACGGGATCAATCGCCGGAAATGATGACACGGCAAAAGTAGCTTCCAAAATTCGCTACAAACTACTGTTTTTTTGTAGCGCGCTACACGCTACACTACTTTTTTAAAAAAGTAGCGCGCTACACTACAAACTACAAAAAAAAGTAGCGGCTACTGTAGTTTCGCTACAAGTAGCGCGCTACTCCCCAGCCCTGAGTAAAGGCCATTGCCCACACCCAGTGATTGCTGCGGCTACAATGTATTTGAAGGAGGATATTTGGCCACGTCTTAAGGCCTCTGCCAATATCCAGAGACCGTCGCGGGTCGCTTGTCCAATTATCACTTGTAAGCAATCAATTTTTCGCACTCAGAAGAAAGGGGGAGATATTTCGAACAATAGGTAATTGGGGACCATGGATAATATTGCGGTTTTTACGCTTGTGGTTTCCACCCCATCTATTATTCGGTAGAGGACACCCCATGTGTCGCTGCCAGTCGCCGCTTCCAAACCCCCTCAAATACATTGTAGCCGTGACGGTCTCTGGTTATCGGCAGAGGCCTTTACATTGGGTGACACATATGCTGTCCTCTACCGAACAATAGATGGGGTGTGAAACCACAATATTATCCACAGTCCCCAATTACCTTTTGTCCGGAGTATCTCTTTCTCTGCAGTGTGAAAAATTTATTGCTTACAAGTGATAATTGGCCAAGCTGCGAGCGGCTCCCTCTCGATGTGGAAAGTGGACTTAAAGGGGTGGGGGTCCACTTCCTCTTCCAATGAGTCACCCTCTTGTTTGCAGGTGTGAATATCTCTTCCTTGGTCAGATGCTTTGAGAATTGGAATCAGTTTTGCCTTTCTTTGATTAAGTGAAGATGTTCTTTGAGTAATTTGGAATTGTTTTTGATGTTCTCTGGGATTGGTGAAATTATTTTAAAGAGTTAAACCAATAATCTAAAGCTAAATTATTCAGCTTTATATATAAGCTCATTTTTGTTTATCTAATTGAAAGACTTTAAATTAGAATGGTTTTTTTTTTTTTTAATAGTATTGATTATCAGTTCCATTTAATATGGCAGCAGAACATTCCCAAACGTGATTTAGTATTAGCTAAGAAAATGGAACTGAATGTCATAAAAGGACTTATACTCAAGTAGAAACTGTATCAAGTTCTGCATTATTAAGCCCTTCAGACTTGAACTTGATAAGTTTGAGAAGTAATGTACAATCTGAGCTTTTACTTAATATTTGTGAACATCACAAATTATTTTATTTGACCGTGGATGAATAAATTTGAAATACTTCAAACATCATGTTTTGACCCGTTTAAGTGCCATAAAAGAAAGAGAAAAAAATGTTTGAGACCCATTAATTTAAATTTATCTGAGGTAATTAACAAAAATGCCGAACTGTGGAAAATCGATTCCTGGACAAAATAATATGTAGTTTTTGTAGGAAGAACGTAAACAAACTTATTTCTGAGATTGATGACAAAGTATCAACTGTCAGTGATACCAGTGACAAAGTATCTACTGGCAACTGGCAGTGATGAAACTGTCACAAATTTCAAAACAAGAAGCTTTAGAAGATGTTATAATGTATCATTACAAAACATAGGTGAATCTCAAGAAAAATGTTTAATTTGTAGTTGACAATAAAAAAAGCTAGAAAAATTTTGATGCATGTTAACTATATATATTTCCGATTTTGTTAAAAAAAAATTTTATTTCAAAATAATTTAAATTTTAAGTAAAATAACTAACTCATTATTAACTTTTAAATAAAATAAGTGCTTTTTAAAATTAAATAAATAAATAATTATTTTATAATAACATTTGCATGCAGCATAACATTTTAAGAAAAATCATCAAAGTATTTGGTTTTTAATTAAATTAACCTATTAGGACTCAAAATACCACCATTTTTATTTTAAATTATCTTACTTTATGCATTTACATGTAAGTAAAAAAATAGTTTGCTTTGTTAAGAGCTGTGCCTTTTTCTGAAACAGCTTTTGCAAAATTATTGTTTTTATGAAATTTTTTTGAAAAAAAAACAAAGTTTATGAATTTTTAGGGGATTCCAGTTTTAAACAGCACTATCAAATTAATTTTTTCTATAATCTCCAAACCTTTGTGACCATTTTGGTATAAATTTCAATTTAATATATTGAAAATAAAGAAAGTTATGATTTTTTATCTGAAAAAGCACCATTAAAATAAGTGTATGCAAAAACGCCATTTATGGCCACTTTACCATTATTTTAATGATTTTTATCTTAAAAAGTATTAGAGATATTGAAGTAAAATTTTATATTGTTAGTTAGAACACTAATGGCTACATTTATAAAAATTTTCAAAGAAATCCGAGACGGTGGGTGACATTTTTGGAATTTATTGGTTGATTTGAAATGGAATGACCCAGTTGGTTCTTGTGTAAATGTCACTCCTTCATAGGGGGTTGTACTTATGCTAGGTGAAAATGTCGCGAAGTTTCAATAAGATCGCATATTTTTAAGTTTTATATAATGCTAGAAAGAATGTCCACTCTAAATTGATATTTTGTTGAGCAAAATTACTTGATTGGAATTTTTTGTGAAATATCTGGCAATACATCATCAAGAATCGAAAGCTTTGGCAATCATTAGGCTTTTTTTTTTCCATTTTGCACTTATCTACAAAGGTTATAAAATCATTACACAAGACATTTGCAAGCTTACTTGAAATTTAAAAGTGAATTATAGCTCCTACAGAAAATAAAGAATATCAATCTAATAATTCATAGGCCACAAAGGGTTTATTATTATTTACACTAGCTGCAGTTGTTGGAAAAGAAGGGTTTTTGTAATGCTGAAAAAAATTACTTTAAAGACTTCAAATAACCAGACTTTAAATTTTATAACAAACATTAATTTTATTTAACAATTAACAAAAAAAAACAATAACAGATATAAAATGACTAGGTAAGTAATTTGATGTAATTTAAAAAAATCATTTTCATCTTACTAATTCTTCATTCAAAAAACAAAAGGAGATCATGGCAGCAGTACAATCTGCAAATTAAGAATAGGAGGTTGACACTGATTTATATAGGATGCTGGGGGATATTGATAAAAATATGCAATTTCTTGAATCCACATCCTTACAATTAATAACTTTATAATTGCTTGAAATACTGTATAATGTCATGCTTGAAATACTCTAAAATAAACTTTCCTCAAAAATCGAAAGCTGTTAAAAATAAAAAGTAATGCCCTTCCTGGGCAGAGGTAGCCTACTTGGCTCGCTGTATTTAAACTTGCATAGTGCTGTACTAAAACGAAAAACTCGAAACTGAAGCTGGCACGTAAGACCGCTACTTTTAAATGATTCTGCAGCGGACTGATACGGGGTAACGCCCTCTCCGATCGAGTGGTGAAGCGGCGGTAAGCAGTAGCCAATCAGGTTGCTCTATGACGTCACTCCAGCGTACACGTGCCTGCCGGCTCCGATCATGACGCAACAACATGGCGGATTCGCCGATGTCTGAGTGTGCTGGAGGAATAATTGTTTATCTCAAAGTGCTTACGTGCTAAGTTTAAATAAAGCATTACTTGTAATTTTAAAGCATTTAAAAGGGGTTTGAAACTAAGGAAGGTGAAAAAGAATTAAGTTATAACTGCACAGGTATTTGAATGATAATTACTATTTAAATTTAGTTGAATAAAGTTGAAGTTAAGTTGAACACAAAGTTGAAGTTAAGTTGAAATTTCTGGGCCAACATAGCCCCCCCTCTTTTTCACCTGACTATATGTACAGAGAAAAAGAAACCTTTTAAGACAGGAAAACCTCCGGCATCCGTTATACAGACTATGTTCAAAGAAAGTAATGGAATTTCTCAAAGTCCATCAGCATATTAAGTGAACTGGAAAGTCACAAAAATCATCAATACAAGGTTTTTCACACAGTATACCGTATAATAAATGCAAATATACGTACAGAATAAGTTGCAACACGACTGCACATTATATACAAAACACTTAAGCATTCAATATGTACAGAACACACATACGGGGCCCCGATTCACGCAACTTTCACACTTTGCACTTACGCATAGTACAGATAAATGCATAAATCTTCAGAGTATAAACACTTTTGCAAACAAGGGAATATTAAAATGATTATATTCAAATAACTACTCTGCAAAACGTATAAACACTTTTACCCTTACAATGAATAAACATTATGCGGAAACATTTTTTTTAAAAGTTATCTTGTAATTTCAAATAAACACGGTGCAAGAACAATTCAAATAAACACTTTGCTAACAGTAATTGAATAAACACAATGCAAAAACACTTAGAAAGAGACACTATGCAAATTACAAAAAAAATAGAGCTCAAAACTAATTTGAGTACTACCCCCACCCATGTCTTTTAAACAGGGACATTTTTCATTTTAATTTTTGTTAAAGACGTTTGTAATGAACCTTTGTAAGTCATTTTTGGTTAATGGTTTTGTAAAAACGTCTGATAAGTTAGATTTACTGCCCACAAAACGTATGTGAAATTTTTGTGTATTGTACAGGTCTCTAATAAAAAATAATTTTACGTCTATGTGTTTCGATCTGTAATTCTCAATGGGCGATTTTATGAAATCTATTGCGGCCTGATTATCAGCATATAAAATTGGTATAGGTTGCTCACCTTTAATAACTCCCCTATTATAACACTCACTTAAGATGCCGTCAAACCAAACTATTTCTTTCACCGCCTCCGTCATTGACACGAATTCTGCTTCCATAGTTGACAAACTCACACTCTTTTCCTTAAATGTTCGCCAACCTATGGGGGACCTTCCTAATAAAACTAACTGGCCTCCGAGAGATGTTCGGTCATCCCGGTTAGCGGCAAAATCAGCATCAGAGTAAACAACAAGTTGGGGGTGTTCACATAGTAATTCCAATTTATAGTGAGCTGTATGTACTGTATACCCTAAAAGTCTCAACAGTCCGTCCCAGTGTGACATGCCAGGGTTCGACTGAAATTGACTAAATATATTTACCGCATATGCGATATCAGGTCTAGTTCTATTAGAAATAAATGATAGGCAACCTAAAATACTTCGGTAAGGCAATTTAGACATTTCACCGATTTCCTCTTGTGTAGTTGGGCAGAATTTCTTGGAGTAAACTGACCCTTTTGCTATTGGGAGAGAAGATATGGGTATTTTAAAATGGCTAAATCGCTCATTTACTTCCTCAATGTAGGAGCGTTGGTGTAGCCAGACTTTACCACCATTTTCTTCAAATTCGACACCTAATAGTGTACGAGTTCTCCCCAAGACTTTAATGTCAAAATGGCCTTTCAGTTTATCCAAAGCACTGTTTATTACATTTTGATTTTTACCAAAAATAACGAAGTCATCTACATACAAAATTAAAATTAAATAATCTTTAAAAATATATGCACAATTCCCCCATTCGAATTTATTGAAGCCCATTTCTAGTAAAGTATTATGTACCTCGAAAAACCATTGCCGACCACTTTGCTTCAAGCCATAGATAGCTCGGTCTAAACGGCAGTATTTATCATTTTGGTCCTGTACCTCAAAACCAGGAGGCTGCGACATATAAATTTCTTCATTTAAGGGGGCGTACAAATACGCGCCTTTCACGTCGCACTGCAGGTGAGACCAACCACAAAAGGAGACAAGGAAAGTGAAAAAGAATCTTATTAAGCTGAAGTTAACCACAGGGCTAAAGGTCTCATCGTACGAGATGCCTTTTTCTTGTTTATATCCCTGGGCAACCAACCTCGCTTTGAATCTTACGACTTTACCAGTCTCGTCTCGCTTTAGGGTAAAAACCCATCTACAACCTACAGGCGTGACATTATTTGGCAGGTCTTCTAAATGCCATACCCCCCGATCTTTCATTATGTCAATTTCCTCCCTCATGGCCTTAAGCCACTCTTCTTTGTACTCTGACTTGACTGCCTGTTTAAATGTTCTAGGGACAACTACACGATCTAGTCAGCTTGAGATGCTCATACTGGTGGAGGGTTCACTGTTATTCACTATTGGGGAAATTGCATTTTCTGTTATAACCCCTTCCTCTCTATTTGAGCCTGAAAAATCAAAAAGTTCGGGTTTGTAAGAGATGTTATTTTTGGTGCAATACCTGGCGACATCATTCAGTGACCTTAGCCTTTGTCCTTTGCCCTCTTCAAAGTAATAAATGTCGGTGCGTGACCCATCCCTTCTGGGAACCGCCTTCCTTTCCCAATTTACAACTCTAGGGTCGGGCATAGAGTAGGGAACAACTACGTCATCAGAAACAGGATCCTCATCAGACACACCCGGAGTAATGGGGTAACCTAACTCCTCACCATTACTACCTGTTTGATCGTGAGAATCAATCGAATCCGTTTCAGACGTGTTATCTGGGCCCAGCACCGCTCCACTTAGTGTATCTTTATACACCAAATCTTCCCGGAACGAGACATTTATTGTTTCAATAATTTTATTTGTGTCCGGAAACCATATCCTATAGCCCTTCGTCCTGAAGGCGTATCCTATCAGGAATCCTTTCCGCGCCCTAGCATCAAGTTTGTGTGCCCGTTGGCGACGGGGTATTCCGGCGTACGCAACACATCCGAAGGGCTTTAAATGTTTCACGGATGGTCTAGAACCAGCAAACAGTTCACATGGCGTCTTATTTAACTTTGTATGGCATACACGGTTCCATGTATATGTAAAGTAAAGCATGGCATCGGGCCAAAAGTATTCCGGGATACCTGACTCGTTCAAAATGGTTCTAGCACCACTAGCAACCGTTTGGTTATACCTTTCACAACTTCCATTCTGTTCCGGTGTGAACACATTGGTTAATTCATGTTTTATTCCCTTTTCTAAAAAGAATTTCTCTAGTTGCCTATTAACAATTTCGGATCCATTATCACTACGAAATGATTTAACTTTCTTGCCCAATTGGTTTTCGACCCTGGTAATGTATGTCTTAATGATGTTCTGGACCTCAGACTTTTCAGTCATAGGAAAAAGGGATACCTTTTTGGAGAAGTTATCAAGAATGCTTAAGAAATAGCGTTCTCCCATACGTCCCTTAATGGAATGTGGTCCCCACACATCGGCATAAATGAGTTCCAGAGGGCCTTTTGACCTTGTTTCATTTAAAGATTTAAAGGATACCCTTCTATATTTACTTATTTTACACGGCTCACAGAAAAGGTTTTCATCTTTTAAATTAGGTAAACCTGTGACACCTTCCTTCCTACTAGTGTGTATTATGGTGGAAGTACTTATGTGGCCAAATCTTCTGTGCCAGAGTTTAAGGTTTTCACTATCCTTTAAATTTGTTGAAAAAGAAACTGACTTATTGTTTTTGACTAATCTGGGAGAAACTTGATACATCCCTTCTTTTAGAATTGCTTTAAATACTAGGGTGTTACTCCCTTTAGCAAAAACTTTTACAGCTCCATCCATACCATGGAACTCAAAACCATGCATGTCTAAACGTGGACCAGAAATTAAATTTCTCCTTAATTTAGGGGAGTACATTACATCATTTAGGGTATATTTTCGGGGACCGAACCATAGTTTAATTGATCCTCTCCCCTCAATTGGGAAGTCTACGCCGTCTATAGCTACAGAAAGCTTTTCGTTTTCTAATGGAACAAAGTCTAAGAACAAGTCTCTATTGTTACAGAAATGATGACTTGAGGCTGAGTCAAAGATCCATTCGCTTCTTGAAGTAGTCTGGCTCAAATAGCTGGCAGAAACAAAAAAACTTGACTTACAGTTCGTTGACGTGTCACGTCGATGACCATAGGAAGGCTCCCTCCGGCTGCGAGGTCTGCAATTTTTACCCTGGGGTTTAGATAGGTCCCTTTGAGAAGTTGACTCAGGACTAGGGCTCCTAGGACAGGCTCTTTGACCAGGACTGGAAAATCTGGGTCTACTGGATCTTCTGCGGCCACCTCTCGGACTCCACGTTGAATCGAACTGGGACTCTTTTACAGGGCACGATCTCTCAGGACATGAGTTTCGATAATGTCCGGGTTTCCTGCAACCGAAGCACACAAGCTGCTTTCTTTTCTGTACTGAAGATGTGGCATTTGCCTGCACGAAGGTATCGCGCTCTCTTAATTGTAGGCGCACTTCTTCAGCATTCAGCGCATCAGTTATCTTTTTAAATGAGAAATCCTGTTCAGGCCAACTTAAGATTGATTGCACTATTCTATCGAAATTATTAGGTAGATACCTTAATAGTTGAAAGCTTACGTAATTTTCGTTGAATGTAGGGTCAATAGCATGTAGTCTATTGTAGACTTTGGATAATCTTGTGGAGAACATTAATACACTTTCATTGGGGTTCATTCTCATTTCACACAGTTCACTAAAAATGGTCATATGGTTAGCTCTTGTATCTGGATGAAAATATTTATTTAAAGTCGACCAAGCCACGACAGGATCTTCAATACCGTCCAAGATTCGACGGCACTCCTCGTTTATATTGAGATAAATCAAAGATAGCGCCACATTTTTATTCCTTTCAAATTCTTTAAGGCATTTTAAATATTCAGAATTGTCTGCAGCTTTTCCAGGCTCCTCTACAGGAGGAGTGGGAGCACCCTCAGTTCCATTCACGACGTTCCAAACGTTCCTTTCCATTAGAACGAACTTTATGTCCAGCTGCCATGTCTCAAAATTTTGAGTATTTAATTTAGGAATACTATAAGTAGCCATACTCAAGTTTTTTTTTTTTTTTTTTTTCCAAAAAAGTTTTTCAAAAAAAACTTTATTCAAAGAACTCCTTTCAAATTTACATTTCAAAAATTATTCAATTTCAAAAATTACTTTTACCGCCCCCCCTACTAAAATTTTCTTATACTTTTAAAATTACTAGGGCTTAATTTTTAGCTTTACGACCGCATCGGTCAAAAAAAATTTTTAGTTATTAGGCTCCAAGCAAAGAGGAAAAAGCCCATAACCTTTTGTTGGAAAAGAAGGGTTCTGAGATACCCATTAGGGTTTAAGTAAAAAAATTTCTATCACCATAATTTTTAAATTTAATTTAGCAGAGTCATAATAACTTGCAGTGGTAGCGTTTGCTGATCTTTCCCGGATACCTATGATTTTAAATTTGTAATGCTGAAAAAAATTACTTTAAAGACTTCAAATAACCAGACTTTAAATTTTATAACAAACATTAATTTTATTTAACAATTAACAAAAAAAACAATAACAGATATAAAATGACTAGGTAAGTAATTTGATGTAATTTAAAAAAATCATTTTCATCTTACTAATTCTTCATTCAAAAAACAAAAGGAGATCATGGCAGCAGTACAATCTGCAAATTAAGAATAGGAGGTTGACACTGATTTATATAGGATGCCGGGGGATATTGATAAAAATATGCAATTTCTTGAATCCACATCCTTACAATTAATAACTTTATAACTGCTTGAAATACTGTATAATGTCATGCTTGAAATACTCTAAAATAAACTTTCCTCAAAAATCGAAAGCTGTTAAAAATAAAAAGTAATGCCCTTCCTGGGCAGAGGTAGCCTTCTTGGCTCGCTGTATTTAAACTTGCATAGTGCTGTACTAAAACGAAAAACTCGAAACTGAAGCTGGCACGTAAGACCGCTACTTTTAAATGATTCTGCCGCGGACTGATACGGGGTAACGCCCTCTCCGATCGAGTGGTGAAGCGGCGGTAAGCAGTAGCCAATCAGGTTGCTCTATGACGTCACTCCAGCGTACACGTGCCTGCCGGCTCCGATCATGACGCAACAACATGGCGGATTCGCCGATGTCTGAGTGTGCTGGAGGAATAATTGTTTATGTCAAAGTGCTTACGTGCTAAGTTTAAAATAAAGCAGTACTTGTGATTTTAAAGCATTTAAAAGGGGTTTGAAACTAAGGAAGGTGAAAAAGAATTAAGTTATAACTGCACAGGTATTTGAATGATAATTACTATTGAAATTTAGTTGAATAAAGTTGAAGTTAAGTTGAACACAAAGTTGAAGTTAAGTTGAACACTTAGCATATGAAATTTCTGGGCCAACAGCAGTACCCGTTCTTCGCACGGGAATGAATGGACTTTTGAATAATACGATTTCTTGTGATTACTATTTATTATAATAAAGATATATAGCAAAAATGGATATCGCGTTATATTGTGTTCATAATCATGCATACCGAATTTCAAGGCAATCGTTTGTATGGTGAAGAAGGCGATGAGGCGTAGCGCAATCTACTGGCGAGTTTTAGCAAAACGGATACGGCGAAAATATTCTTCGCATTCAGATATCGAAGTATACGAATTTTCTTGACATTCGGCTCGATAGTCCTGAAGTTCATGTGTTGACGTGACATCTAGTGTCAAGTTATAGGAAAATGGATAGCGCCAAACTCTTCCCTTTGTTCAAATATCTATGTATAACCTATTTTCATAGCCATCGGTTGCACAGTCAAGAATTGATACACTGCAGGGCCATCTAGTAGTTAATTAAAGTAATGATTTGCTACAGCGCCATGAAGTGGCGAATTTTAGCAAAATGGATAACGCCAAAGTATTCTCATTGTTCAAATAGCTATGTATACTGATTTTCATAGCGACCGTTTGAATCGTCGAGAATTTGGCCTGCTGCAGCGTCATCTAGTGGCGAGTTCAAATAATAATGCATTGCAGTGTCATCTAGTGGTGAGTGACATCAAAAGGAACACAGTTAGAATATATTCTTCGTGCTCAAATGTGTAAGTATAAAAAAAATTTTATGCCGATCGGTCGAACGGTATAGAAGTTGATGCGTTGCAGCGCCATTTAGCGGCAAGTTACAGCAAAATGGATAGTGAAAAATATTCTCCGAGTTCTAATATCCGCGTGTACCAAATTTCATCGAAATTGGTTAGACGATATTCGCATAGCAAACGGCTAAACGGAATAGAATTCGACGTTCTTCTGCGTTCAGCGTTCTTCAGCGAACGCGCGGAATTCAGCGTTCTTCTGCACCTCCTAGTGGCAAGTTAGAGGACAAACGGATAGCATAAAAACCTTCTCCATGATAAAAGACTTAGGTGAACCAAATTTCATGGCGATCGGTGAAACGGTGCTGGAGTTTTTCAACCTCATACACATATACCAACATTCATTTTTATCTATAACCAGTGTTATTATATATACCAGTCTCAAATAAAATCCAGTTTCAAATGTAAGTCTCGCCAAAGTGCCACATACACCATTTTGCAAGAGTTTTTTCAGGGAATCATTCGAAGCATTGACTTAGCAGCAATCAAAATGGGAAACGGTTCGACCGCCAAACAGTAAAAGCAGGCATATTTTTAAAATTATCAACTATAACGTGTTTTATTCATGGTTACCTCGATGAGAAGAGTTCAATTTTCTGAAATTTGGCGGCATTCTCCCCAAGTTAAATCAATGTACACACAATTGGCGAGATTTCTGAATCGAGATCGTTTTGAAATGCCCTAATAACTGCATTATTTCTGCACGGATAATTAAAATTTAATGCTGTATTCTAATAAAACCTATACACTTGTTTTCAAAATTGCTATTTCCTTAAGCTCTCAGTAAATTGCGCCAAAAATCCTAAAACTGTGCAAACCGCTAGAACTCACTTTCTAAAAATCGGCTTATCAGCCATTTTATATTCGCCAAACTAAAAAAAATTTACATATTAGTCTCAGAAATCTTCAATCCTCATTGTTTTGCGTATAAAACATTTGATTCCTGCTCTCATTTCTTATGCGCACACGATATTATAATTAAAAAAAATATAACCTTGCAAATATAAACTAAAAAAAATCATTATTATTCTTTTATTTTTACTTTAAGAATTTATAAACATTTTATTCCGGCAAAATCGCCCACACACGGCAACCACGATGCTTATTTCTCACTTTTTTCACCACAGGGGGTTACAATTACGGAAAGCTTTCTGAGTGGAGAACATAAAAAATTCCGGGAACGGGTGGATTTTCCAAGTTTTCAAGTGGATTATCATTTATTCTATATTATTCTACATATCTGTGCAAAATTTCAGGCTGATAGGTCCATTTTTGTGGATTTGTAATACTACCCATAATCGACAAACTGGCAAACAGAATTTCATTTTTATTTATAAGATAACCTACGCTTGTTTTTTAAAAGTACACTCTCATTAAATTGCGCCAAAGCGCTAGAAATCATCCTTCTGAAAATCGCATATCAACCATTTTATTTTTCGCCAAATTAAAAAGTTGCACATTTTAGTCTCAGAAAATTTCAAATCTTATTTTTAATTTGAGTATAAAAGAGTTCATTCTGCTCTGATTTCACATGTAACACGATATTTTAATTAAAAAACAGCCTTACAAATATTCTAAACAGAAAAAAAAGATTATCTTTCAATTCTTAATTCAAGAGTCTAAATCATTTAATAAATTTGCCAAACATGGCAACCACCTCGATGCTTATTTCTCACTTTTTCACTGCTAGGGATTACAATTACGATATTGCGGAAAGTAAAAATTGGTGTTTTGATGGGGTTTTTTATCAATATCTCCTAAACTAATTCGAATTTCGAAAAAATCGCTTCGAGGTGTGTGTCGGGACCCATGCTGGAGAATTTCCGTACACAATTTGGTTAGGTCTACGATCACCCGTCTGCGAGCTACGCGAGACAGACAGGACAAACTAAGTGACTAACGGACAGTTTAACGCATTGCTTTATTTATAAAGATGTAATCAGCATTTGAGAAATTGCAAAACTATATCAAGTCTGACGTGGCGTTTAAGTTACTCATTTGCTTACCGTTTGTGGAACAAATTAGAAAGACATAAAAACAATACTTGAAAGGCAAAATCAGCGCATTTCATTTTAATACAGCAGAATGCTATACAGTCGTATCTGAAAGAACTTTCTATAAACTTTCCTTGTACATGAAAATTCATTGACAGAACATATGAAGCCTATTTTGATATTTGTCAATTATTTTCTCCATCTGTGACTGCAACCTATGACAAATTATATCTGTCGAAAGCTTTTTGAAAATTCCTTTTTTATTTTTCAAAGCACCCTTGAAAATGTAGCGGAGAGCAGAACCGTTTCTTTCGTGATTATTATTTCGTCGTTACAGACAAAAGAGAGACTAAAACAATCAAATGTTAAAAACACTACATTTAAGCTTTTAATTAACATTGAATATGAATTTTTAATTAGCAAATAATTTTTTTATATGCAGTTTATGCAAATGTTAGCAAAATTTCAAAATATATATTTTTTTTTTTGCGAAATTTCTGTTTTTTTATTTACAAAAATTCTGCTTACCTCTGATGATATGAAATTTGGTGACATAATAGGTGGTTGCTCTCGCTTAAACTTATAGGCATTGAATTTTTAAAATATGATTACATTTTGAGATTTGCAAAAAATCGTTTCAAAATTCGTAAATTTTGTGTCAGCATTTCGAAATAAAGACTACAGGGAATGGAACGAAATTTGGCGACTTAATAAGTGGTCGCTCAAATTCAATTCTAGGCTTCCAATATTGCTAAGGATTAGATTCGACATTTTATGAAAATTATTTCAAAATACATAAATATTCGTTCGCGCATCACAAAATAACCTCTAACGCGAATCACAATAAAAATTACTTAATTACTCTCTAACCATGTAATCTTTTAACAATATACAAAAATTATAAAACTTTTCTTTCTTTACTTTTAACAATATGCTACTCCCATTCATAGTACTCCTATACAATGCTGACGAAAGTTCTTGCTTTTTGGAAATTTGCATTCAGTACTAACCCAATGAACAATGGGTACTTCAGTTATAGTAAATAAATAAAAATATGCGTTACTATTAAACTAATCTGTTCCTACTTGAAATTTTTGGCAATTTTTTACCACTCCAAGTTACTTTGTTAGGATATAGAATAATAATGAAGAATTAATACTTCTGTAATATCCATAGTTAAAAAGCTTGACGTCGAAAATTAAAGGCCACATGAAATTATAATTTCTTGTCGCAGTCATTTACATCATAATCAAAATAAATTAGCACTTTCTTGAAATAGGTCTTCTGTATTACCCATTTTAACATTCTTTCATGTGAAATGAAACTTTTCTGCTGAACCACTACGATTATGTAGTAAACCGAGCATGGCGGTTTCGTTCGTTTTCTAACTATATTATGTATCAACAAATTTGATGCAATACACCGATTATAAAACACTTTCCTATACAAGAGCAAAGAAGAGAACTATAGCGATTTTAAACAGCTTCAAACACAATTTTATTAGCTATTATTATATTAATTTGAATGAGAAAGAAAAAAAAAATTAAATGTAATTAAGGCAAATATAATTTGATAAATATACACTGCTGCGTATAGTACAGTCGAGCTCGCTTATAAAGAACGTGAAGGGGTCGCGATATTAGCTCGTTATGACTAGAGTGCTCGTAGAAAATGCTGATTCACGGAAAAAATCATAAAAACTCATATATTCTTAATAACTTACCTAATTTATTTATAATTAAATTTTATTTCTTGAAATGTTATTATTTAGAAATATTTA
>JAWZYV010016259.1:0-41792 GCA_038373885.1 Cheiracanthium punctorium
AAAGTCATTGGTATCTGTTTGGCGACTGTTCGACGACGATGAAAGCCATTGGTATCTGTTGGCGACTGTTCGACACGGCGATGAAAGTCATTGGTATCTGTTTGGCGACTGTTCGACCGACGATGAAAGTCATTGGTATCTGTTTGGCGACTGTTCGACCGACGATCAAATCCCTTTGGCGCCAGAAGATTGGCCAATCTTCACCCGATGAGACATCCCCAATCAATCGCCCATATCGCCGGCGATGTTGGCCCCATGTCAACTTCCTCGGTGAGCGATGTTTGGCCAAAGTTTGGCCACTGATGAATTGCTGCTTGGGTATACATTTTTTTAATTACATATAATTTAATGTCTTCATTAAAGCCTTTAGGAATTCAAGCATAATTTGGTACTTACGTATTGTGCCGGCGGTCTGCCAAGGCGAGCGATTTTTAGCCAAGATAAATGCTGGATGCATGAAATTATTAATGGTTTCGAATACGATTGGCGACAGTTTGCCAGCACATTTTCATTAGACAAAAAAATATAGTTTGGCGGTAATTACCGCCGGGATAATACATAAGTACACATAATTTTGATACTCAATATATAAATATCAATAAAGATGTGTTTGTATAAATAATAACATTGAATATTTAAAGTAACCTACCATGATTATAAGAAGGTTCAGAACAAAGGATGGTGGTATCAAAAACATCTGCTTTTGTTTTTTCATTTGCTGTGAATAGAAAGCATTAATATACTCTCTCAAGTGTACGAACAATTTATCATCAAGATACACTAAATAATTAGACTATATTATCACTATCCCTATATCTAAATGTTAGAAATTCTTTTCCAATTCCATGTATGAGACATGTTTTGAAAGTAAAAATAAAAACATATAAAATTAAAGAAAAATTATTAAGAAAAAAATTTAAATTGATGAAAAGTCTATCAGAAAATATTTGCTGGTACATGCTTTCCCAGCACACACACACAGGTTCTCTGAACGTCTTCTGAACTTTAATAGACGTTCAGAGAACCTGTGTGTGTTTGCTGGGTTATTTCCTTTACACCGTTGCCTCTAACTTCCAAAATTCTCTTCAGTCTGGGTACAAGCTTTTGTATCCTAAATCAAAAGTTTTATGCCTGTTATAAAAAGGGCTATTCTCTAGGTCTGAGACAGAAATATAAAATTTTCTTATACAATTTATAGATTATCATGCGTTATTTCTAATGTGCTGCATTGAAGATGCAGATACTTACCCTTCATTATAATTTATGGTTCATAGTTTAAAGATTAATGAGATTGTAGCTAGAAAGATTTATGAAAGCCTCGCATGTCTCACTTTGTCATCCTTATACATTTGATTTTTGAAAATTGTTTTATTCACAAAACTGAAATAGGAAAACAGTCTCACGAATCAGTATTTTTTAAACTAATAGCCAAAATGTCAACATTTAAGCTTCCTAATCATAGGACGCTACGAACGAAAGGGTTAAATCAAAAATTAATATAACTAAGGTACAAGAATAAGTGTAAGCAAATATTGATAAATTATAAAATAATAACATACCATTATCAATGTAATTCACAGTAATTTCCACTGTCTCGTTTGTTTCTGTAAGGGGTGAGTCATTTGTAAGGGGCACACTTGTTGCTGTGGAAGGAAAAAAGTCTTAGAAAGTTTTCAATGATGCTGGTAAAGATTTTCTAATGCATTATTACTGTACTTTTACTATTCACCATCTTATTTAATACACACAAATTTTGAAAGAATTAGCCTGTTCTTCCTCATGTACACATTTAATATTGTTTAACGAATAATTATAAATAAAAATCTGAATTGCAGTTTTTTATTTTTAAAAATTTGAAATAAAACTAAACGAATATTTTTTAAAGGACTTCCTGAAAGATTTCCTAAATGAAAACATGATTTTTCATAACACCAGATCATAGTTTATCATAAAACACCCCCTCCTACCTGTGGATTATTAACTGTTTTCATTAATGAATTATTCTTGTATAATTTTTAAAGTTTATGAAAAACATACAAAAATTCATTAATTCATTAGCAGACATGCAAAGTTTCCAAAGGGTCTGAGATCTCCTGATTTTATATGCCAAAAAGCTTGAAAATACTTATGCGCATATTTTTTTTAAGCATACAATACACATATAATCAATACAATCTCAATAATTTGTTTTGTTTCTTAAATGACATGTGTCCACATGACCCTAGCACAATGCAATTACTCGAGTTATTTATAATGAAAATGAATTCAATTTCAAAATTTACTGAATGAAATATCGGAAAATACAAAATATCAGTCAAAATACATTCAAGCTATTTCTAGAGATATAGCGCACAGCACTGAATTTTCTTATATAATATTAATAGAGTAATTTCAGATACTGTTTTAAAATTAAATCACATTTTCTAGTTGTTAAATCAATTTTAAAGAAATGAGAACTGATATTGCTATTATTCAGAAAAATGGGAGACTGGTAAATGAACTCTTAAAAAGCCTGAGTCTTGGAAGGCCTGCATTAGAAAATTTAACAAATTAGAAGCTCCAAATTTACTTACTGTTTGCTTTCTTTAGCTTCTGAAGAATCTATTAAAAAGAAAAAACAAGTAAGAACAATATTATATAGATTTTATTAAAATTAAAATTTGCTTCTGTTATTAGTATGAAGATAAAAATACTTACATATGTGGATGAATCACTATTTTCATCAGTTATGCCTACAGTACATCTCGTTCCGATGATTTGCAGTATTCTTTTTTCATACTCTAGCAATTCATCTTTCACTGCTGGGCCACCACCTGTGCCGCTGCTATGTTTTTTAATTCGCAACGCTTTTTGTTTTATACGATATTTTAAATCGTTCCATTTATTTCTAACCTGTACCCCATTCCTGGGTACCCCCATGTTAATTGCACACAAGTTTTGGGCTATTTTTTCCCAGAAAGCTTTGTGCTCCTTTTTTCCGGGTAATCTGGATGTAAATTCTCCCGAAACCAGCTCGGGATATTCCTCTAAGACGCTTATAATCATTTCAATTTCATTGATGGAAAAATTCGTTGATCTAGCCATCTTAAATTATAGAAAAAAAAATAAGAACAACACTTCGTTACCTCAGCGAAAATAAACAAACCAGGCAAAATAGTAGGTAATTATCGATAAAAGTCGATTCTTTCACTCAGTATTCTTCGATTCCTTTCTTCCGGTTACGTAGTGACGTCATCAGTTGCGGAACGTGGGAGTTGTTTGACCGGAATTAGGTTAGTGAGTGCTTTTCCCCTTCCAGTCGCAGCACCCTCCATCCTGCGAAGGAGTGGTTGCGAATTTGCGGCGTTTCACTGGAATCTCCCCCATAAATGGGTTAATATAGTTCATTAAATATTGTATTTTTGATTTAAAATAGATATTTTGTATAGCAATGCATAAAATAGCTGAATTTTTTATTTATTTCATAAGCTTTTGGCTCCCACCACCCCCAAAAAAACTCAAAAAAAAAAAAAAAAAAAAAAAAAAAAAAAAAAAAAACCTGTTTTTTTTTTATAAGCTAAGAGTTTTTAAGAACCTCCTTAATTTTCATTTTTTTTGATTGCCATTCTTTGACTTTTCTCTTTCCCTCCAAAAATAAATTTTGTATTTCAAAATTGACATTCTTATGCTCCAAAAGTGACTTTTTCTTGCTCCAAAATTTAATTTCAGCTGGCACATCCCTGTTAGTAGTATACAGCCGGATATCTGGTAGTTATCGGATATACGATGGTTTTTCGAATATTGAAAAATCAACCAGATACGAGATACGTACTTACACTAATAGCATTTTTTATTTCTAAAATTGCCCAGAAAAGGTTAAATATAATTAACTACTGATTTGAAGTTTTATTAAATAAAGCTAAGAACAATAGAAGAAAATGAAGTTGCTGAACAAAAGACAAATAAATTAATACACCATTTTCTATATTTCTGGTGACTGGTGACTAACAATCAGGGTTGTTAAAAACACGGTTTTTTTCAGAAAAAACCCAACACACTGGGTTTTTTCTGAAGGGACGGGGTTTCAGAATGTTTGAAAAAAATTTGCTTATTACTAAATACAACTTAAAGGAACTAATTGATTACGAAAATCAATTATAATAATAAATAGTTAAATTAAAAGTAATAACTAATTACAATTATTAATCATACATGAAAAAATGTATAAATCAGTAGCAATAGCAACTCCAATCAGTGGCGCAGAGAGGGAGGGGGAGCAGGGGAAAAATCCCCAGGGCCTCAGCTTGTGAAGGGCCCCCACTTTGGCTGTTTATATGATACTTAATTGTGTGTTGTCAATTTTGTAAAAAAAAAAGTCCGAAAAAAAGTCCCCGGATGTTTCAAATTAATTTTTGAATGAAATTACAAAAAGCCAGCTAGAGCATAAACCACCCACTTGACAAAAGCCAGGAATGTTAGTGATTGAGCCTTCTTTTGCAAGAAAAGTAAACATTGATAGTATTATTCAACGGTTTGCTATGACTAAAAGTAGAAAGGATTTATTTAACAAGAAATCATTTTTTCCCGAGACACATTGTTAAATAGTAGAAGAAAGGGTATAGCCAGAGGAGAGACTACGGGCCCACCCAGCCTACGAAAATTTGAATTTTCCTTAACAAAATGTTAAAGATAAGACTTTCAATGAGAAATTTTGAAAATTCCACTTTTTTGGATGCCTGCTTGCATGGAAGTATGAATAAAAATATTAATTTTTTATTCATGCTGTGGAAACATGCCATGCAAAAATGTTAACGTATATTTTTAGAGCATGGATGTTTATTAAAGTATAATACTGTTTTAAATTAATACTTTTAATTCTATAA
Source organism: Cheiracanthium punctorium (assembly GCA_038373885.1). Taxonomy (NCBI): domain Eukaryota; kingdom Metazoa; phylum Arthropoda; class Arachnida; order Araneae; family Cheiracanthiidae; genus Cheiracanthium; species Cheiracanthium punctorium. Next base: position 4,863 of record JAWZYV010016259.1, read on the forward strand.
ATAACTTTCCAATTACTATTAATTTAAAGTTTCTCTAAATGATTAATAATTTTAATAAGGTATAAATGATTGATCTAATACGACATCAAAAGGATTTCTGGATAGCAAAGGGACCCCAAAGATTTTATCCCCGGGGCCCCGACTTGGCTCTCTGCGCCTCTGACTCCAATCATGGTTTGCTGTTAGATAAATTGAATATTAGTAATAATTTTAACAGTGATATACTAGTGCTTAATTAGAACTTTTTAAACTAAAAAATCTTTATTCATTATGCCTATGTGAAGTCTTTTTTTTCCCCCTTAGCTAATGGTGGTGTGGGGGGAGGTAGGGAGCTGTTTATAAACTTTAAAGGTGGTGTACTGATATTAAGCGATGCATTATCTACGTAATTAAAGTTGAAATTTTGAAAAAAAGAAAAGTTAAACAACTTAATTGAACAGCTAACGTAAACGGGGCAAACACAAGCCCGTTTTCAATTCAAAAAAAAAAAAAAAACATCGATGGATTTGCAATGTAGTTGTATACCTCAACATCAGAGGTGTAGCCAGGGGGGGGGCTAGGGGGGTCATAACCCCCCGCCCCATGAGGAATTTTTTGCCATACAAAATGTATATTCTTCATTATCACACACACGTATACATATATATGAGTTGTAGTAGTTGTAACCCCTCCCATGAATAATTTCTGGCTACGTCCCTGCCTCACATAAAGTCAGTATGATTGGGATAGCACACAAATAGCACTATCAAAAACATAAAATATCAATTTAAAATTCCCTTAAAAACCTTTAACGTTGCAAAGATTTGTTTTAAAAAAGCACTTACCTTTATTTTTTTTAATTTACCATTCAGAAATGTCCCAGCTTATAACGTTAAACCAGATTGCTTTCTTTCATTTAGTTTTATATTCACACTACATTTCTAACAAACATACACCAGCTTATAATGTAAAACCAACATGCTTTCTTTTCATAAAATAGCATATTTCATTCCTTTCCATCCATAACATGAACCATCTTCAAATTCTCAAACTGACGATACACGTTTTTTTATGGTTGCCAGTCAAAACTACCACTGACAGGGTACTTCACGATGGCACCAGAACGATCACCAAATGAAACATAAGCAAACATCAATATGTAAACAGCACCAGATACGGAATATAGCCCTTTTAAAATGTATATACAGTAAAACCTCGACACGATACTGAAAGGACCGAATAAAATACATTATTAGGAATGCACTGAATATTCGGCAGACAAACCGAGTATTCGGTTCGGCCGAATACTTAAATATTCGGCAACCGAATAGTAAACAAATTGAAGTATTTACCAATCGGTAAACAAATACATATTTTTTCATGAATAATAATGAATGAAAGATACAGCATTCAATTAAAACCACCTCTTTACAAAAATAAAAATTAAAGCAGCCCCTTTACAAAAATGCAGTCGATTAAAGTAGCCCTTCATTGGCATTTTACCTTACTTTTTAATCTGTTTTTTTTTCAGATATTTTAGCTGAAGTGTCTTATTAAAAACTGGTATGAAAACTCACAAAAAATAAGTGTTTAAACTTACAAAATAAGTTTTCACAAAAATGGGACACTAGAAAAAATTCCTGGATCAAACCCTGAGATAGCATGTCTGCACATTGTTTTAGCAAGTATTGATGCTATTCTTAACTTAGTCAATTTAAACCATAGCAATCAATTTACATACTTTGGATTAAGTAATAAATAACAAATTTATATGTAGGTAATCTGGAAAGCTGTTATGCTAAGCTTTTGCAAAAATTTGAACTTAGTGTTGCTTTTAGTTCAACACTATTAGTTGTTTGTATTAAGAAAATATAAATATATTTACATACTGTTGCACTACAAGTTTTAGCTTTGTAGGACAATCCGTGTTCTTGACCTGTCGCAAACATTTCCCACGATAGCGTGCATCGGTGTTGTGCTGACACCTGAAATCTTTTCTATAGATTAAACGTTTCCCAGCACATTTGTGAGTTCTGGCCACTCTCCAAACAGTTTTGCTGGAGCTTATAAAAGCATTGATCCACTCCTGTAACATAGATAAAGAAAACTTATTAAAATGTGCGTAAATATTGTATCAAGATTTGATTATAATGAAATGACAGTGGTGTATAAAAAGTAGGAAACCACGTGGTTTACACTTAACGGTCCAAAAAATGAAAAAGTAGGAAACCGCGTGGTTTACACTAAACAATACACGCATAAAAAAAATAAACTTCGTGATTCTATGGAAAGATAAAACGCATAAAGCAGAAACATCGAAATAAAAGATGTAAAAGTAAAGTGTATACAAACCATAGCCGTCTTTTCATCCCTAACTTCAGAAATACGAAGACCAGTCTGAAGGATACCGGACTGATTGACATCCCTATTAATTACTTTATACGTATACCCGTCTGGTAATTTTAGGGCAGTTATTTCATCCATTGCGAAAAAAAAACAGGACTATATTCCGTATACGGTGCCTTGTTTACATGTCAATGGTTTGTTTACAAATCATTGGCGAACAATCTGACGCGAGAGTGAGCGATGCACCGCCAACTGCCGGTGGTAGTTGTGACTGGCAACCATAAAGAATACGTGTTTCGTCAGGTTTGGGAATTTGAAATTGTTTGCGTTATTGATGGAAGGGAATGAAATGTGTTATGTTAATATAAGAAAAGAATTTGTGGGTGTTTGTTAGAAATATAGTACGTTATAAGCCGGTGGGTGTTGGGGACATTTCTGAGCGGTTATTTACCAAAAAAAATAGAGGTAAGTGTTCTTTTTTAACGAATCTTTCGATGTTTAAGGTTTTTAATGTGAATTTTAAATTGATATTTGAAGTGTTTATGTTTTCGTAAGTGCTATTTACGTGCTATTCTAATCATACTGACTTTATAAGAGGTGTACAACTAGGTTGTTTAATCCACCGATGTTTTTTTGAGTTGAAAACGGGCCAGTGTTTGCCCAGTTTACATTAGCTGTACAACTAGGTTGCTTAGTTCACTGTTGTTGTTTTTTTTTAGTTAAAAACGGTCCACTGGTTGCGTAGTTTACATAGCTGTACAACTAGGTTGCTGAATCCACTGAGGTTTTTTTAGTTAAAAACGGGCCACTGGTTGCCTAGTTTAGATAGCTGTACAGCTAGGTTGCTGAATCCACTGAGGTTTTTTTAGTTAAAAACGGGCCACTGGTTGCCTAGTTTAGATAGCTGTACAGCTAGGTTGCTGAATCCACTGAGGTTTTTTTAGTTAAAAACGGGCCACTGGTTGCCTAGTTTAGATAGCTGTACAGCTAGGTTGCTGAATCCACTGAGGTTTTTTTAGTTAAAAACGGACCACTGGTTGCCTAGTTTAGATAGCTGTACAACTAGGTTGCTGAATCCACTGAGGTTTTTTTAGTTAAAAACAGACCACTGGTTGCCTAGTTTAGATAGCTGTACAACTAGGTTGCTGAATCCACTGGGGTTTTTTTAGTTAAAAACGGACCACTGGTTGCCTAGAATGACTAGTAAACATGGCGACAGTCGCTGGAGCTTGGCGGTCGCCAAGCTCCAGCGACTGTCGCCATGTTTACATGGGGTGGGCACCGGCTTGTATGATTTTACCAAAAAACAATACAATATAATGTCTCAACTCGAAGCAAATGGCAAACACGTACGACAACGACTCAACACTCAAACGAAATGGCAAATAACCACACAAGCACAACGCCAACGCCAAATCGTTTGTGCGCCAAGGGTTGCCGAGATCTTGTCCTTACTTTGGTTTGGACTTTCCACCAATCAGAAGACTCGCCTCCAAAAACACTATGTGTGTATTGTGAATATGCGTTGCACGAAGAACTGGGATCGTACCAGAAGTGTAGAAGAGCACGTGCAAGTACAGTGCGGCAATTTATGAATACATAACAGGGGTTAATCAGAGAAGGTTTGTTCAAATTACTAGTTTCAGATAAGCTTTTTATGGTGTATTATTTTGTTTATTTATCTATTTGGTGATGTATTTATTTTTGTCTACATTGTAAAGATTCGAATTTATTTTATAGATCAAAGAAACTGGATGAAGATACATTATTTTCTTTGAGCAAAGTAGAAAAATTCTACTTTCGCTTGGACGAAGAATCTAGTAAAAAATCAGAAAATCTAAATCGTTATTTCTAAACTTGTAGATTAGTGTGTTAATTTGCACAATGATTTGTTAATTTAAGATAAAATTGCAAATTGTTTCTCTCCCTCTGCTTGTATTTTTTTCTTTTAAATATGTTATGGGGTATTTTTCTATTTCCTACATGTAGAAACAGAAGTTAAGGTTGAGGGTAATAATAGTCTTGAGCCAATATACTGCATTTGATAATCCTTATCAGTGGAGGATTTAGCTCTTGAGAAGCCAGACTTAATTTTGACCCCACCCCCCAAAATACTAGCCCTACATTTTGCAGCATGTGCATGTTTTACACTCATTAATCATTTTAATTAACCTGTTTAAAAATTCAGTTGCTCAGTTGCTGTTATTTGAAAGGTTGCTGATGTTCAGGTTGTTACAAAATACCCAAGAACTTATTTATCCCCCCCCCTCGAATTTTATTCTTTGTTACCAAATGATAATAAAATTCATTGTGAAAAATTCTGCCTTTTTTACCATTTGAACCCCCTTTAAAATGTTCTTCCGCATAAGTGCATGTAAATACAGGCCTAAAAAATGGTCCCTTTTTCACAGTGCTAGCTATGGATATAGCCATTCTGGAAACATTATAAACTTATCACCTACTGGACTATGAAACACGTTCACATGCAATGTTACACTGTTAATTCCTCTTGCCTGTTTGTCTTCCTACTTGTTAAGAAAAACCGCATTGCTTGAACTTATAAAAGTGAAGCTGTTCGTCTTAATCACATCATGACTACTTAGAAGTCTTATTTTCGATGTGTTAATTGAAAATCAAAAATACATTAATGTCTCCAAAGCGCTTTGCTTCTTTCATTTGAATTCAAATTAACCTGCCCAGTGTCCCTTTTTTGGGACGCTCCCAATTTAGCATTTTCAGTCAAAAACCTTATTTATTTTTCCTAGCCTTAATTCATGAGTATTAAACCTCAATTATACAAAATATTTTAACATGACCATGTAGAATGTTGAATTTTTAAGCATAATGATTTTTAAAAGAAATCATCTCTTATTCAAACAAACGTGGTTCCAAGGGGAGGGTGGTGGTGGGCGATCGCCCCCTCCTGGGCAAAGTCTAAAAATCTGTTAAAATATATTATAAAAGTATGATGAAAATTAAGTAGCCATTTTCTGAGGGGTGTATTGCGGATACTACTCCCTGTCCTTTTTAATCATTGCTCATATATAGATTTTATCAATAAAATAATTACATTAATTGGTATAATTGATTATAGTAAATATAAAATGATTTTGCACATTCTACCCCCGTTTCAGGTACATAATCCCCCCTCCTTCTTGAGTAATTTCTAGATCCTCCCCTGTATTCAAGTAGTTGTGTCAGAAAACCAGCCATTACTGCTGGCATTAGTAGAAATAATCTGGGTTTAAATTCGTTAAATGTTAGCAATATAATATTATTTAGCAATAATTTTGATAACAATGCAATTTAATGAAATCTTCGATTCTTTATTCCATTAAATATTTTAGCTGCTTGATGAAACTGAAACATTTCAGCATGCGAGAAAAGTCCACCGGTGTTATTTTTTTGAGTGGGATTAAGTGTGGAATCGTGTGAATTCTATAACTTTTTTTAAAAGTGTTTTCACTCCTTATGTACAAGAACATAGCTGCCAACTTTCACCAGATACTCCCATTTTTAACTGTTTATACATTTAAGTATCCCTTTTCCCAGGTAAAGACAATACTGTTAGGGTGAATAATACTCAAACTATTTTTGACAATCTTTTGAACAGTGGGTGGAATGTCACCCTTCAGTGGATCGCAAGCCACTGTGGTAATGAACGTGCGGACACCCGGTAATGAACGTGCGGACAGACTAGCTAAGGCTGGTTGTTCATTATCTCAGTCATCCTGCTCTTGCCCCTATTTTTATATCTGTAGTGAAATTAAAAGAGTAATTGAAGATGCAGTTAAAGACTATTGCAGGACCTATGCTGCTAGAAAGTCCTAGAAAAAACTTTTGACTCTCCCCTTGCCAGGTAACCTTCCTAGACGTGTGGCCTCTGTAAATTTTAGACTTTTAACCTCTCGTGACTTTTTACGGGGGCAACTACACCACACCGTATTGGTGTTTCACCTTCACCTGACTGCCCTCTGTGTCCTGAGGCGAATTTTATGAACTTTGACCATTTGCTGACTTGCAATGCACTTCAAGACAAGCACTATTCTGTGGACAATTTTTTTAACTGCTCTGAACTGTACTGGGGTGCAAGAGGAAAATTGTGATCTATAGATCTTTCCTAGGTGTATGGGGAAAAAAAATTCCTGTTTTTATTAATCTTTTCTTTTTTTTTTAATTTATCAAGATTTACGGTCGTAATGGGAAATCATGCAGTATCGCCAATTTCATAGGCAATCTTTTCCCATCCTTTTTGTGAATAATCATGTTATTTCATTGTATGTCATTATAATAATTTTTGTCTTAATAATCAAAATTACTTCATATTTTTGATGAGTGCAATGACTTTGCAAAAATCTGTGATAAGTTGAAATATTGCTGATTGCACGTCAGAGATTTTCATATATAATCTTTTCACATCCTTTTTATATGTAATGATATTTTTGTTCATTCCATGCTATTATAATAACTTTTATAACAACTGAAGTTGCTATAAATTTTTGATAATTACGAATGTTTTTTTCAAAATATTCCTTGTTAACTTTTTGGATGAGTTTTGCAATTCATAAATGTACTTGTTTTATAAATTTATTTTTGATTGTATTTCTAAAAAAAAAAACTTACTTCTTTTCTTTGAACTGTATTCTAAAAATACTCCTTTGCATCCTTTTATACTTTTAAAATATAAAAACTTTAATGGTTATTTTATGCAACCGTTTCACCATTCGTACGTGGATGAATGCACAAAATGAAAATTTTAATACTCTAAAAGGAAATCTGAGTGTCCCCCTTGAAAATAAAAAGTGAGGGGAGGGACACAGAAGCTCAAACAGAAAAGTAGGGGGCGCATCTGATCTTGACTATACTACTGGTTATGGATAATCAGAATTATGCCTACACTGTGTACTTTTTCTACTATATTGAATAAATTGTGATTGCTTGGAAATTAAGTTAGTGAGGGTAACTCTTTTGAATAATAATTATTTTTTCATTGAGGCTTTCGATGCATCTAGGTCATAGGTTCCCAACCTTTTTTTTTTTTGAACTGGTGCCCCCTTTTCTAGTGATACCGCCCTCCCCCCTCCCACACCAGAGAAATAAAAGTGTACATAATACATGGTGAAAACAAGAATTAAATACAAACAATTACTAATAGATAGAATATTGTTGGAATTGAAACTCTACTGAATTTCTTCTTCATTTAAAAAAGAGGAATAAAAGTTTTAGAGAGGTATCTCTTTCTCTCGACAGCAAAGTCTCATATCGAAATATGTGAATTTTCGCACACGTGATAGAAATGAATTATCAGAGTGATTTTTATGTATTTTTTAGACTATATTTGGTTAATCTTCCCATGCCCCTCCGTGCCATATCAACGCCTCCTAATTTTCTGTGGGTCTTTTACCGCCCCCCTGAAAGCCTCAAACGCCCACAAGGGGGCGTTATCGCCCACGTTGCGAACCTATGATCTAGGTGAAGTAACAACTGTATCTACATAGTCAGATTTTTGTATGAAAGTACGTGGAAGTGAAATATATAATTATCTTTCTTAGCTTGCTAATGTCATTGAATTATTAATATATATTTTATGTTTTAAAATGTTTTTTCTGATTAATATTTTTGTTTAATCAATATTTTTTTTCTTAATGCCTAATGAGTGCATGCACAGTGTAGCTGTAAATTTAAAACCAGCAGCATTTGCGTGTGCACTTTTTTGGCTCACAAAATAGGTTTAAATGAGAAAAGAAAATTTGAAATATAAATTCTAGGTTTGGAAGAGTGTTTGCTGAACCGTTCCTCAAATATAATAAAACCCCACTTAGAGAGTGTTATTTACTAGTGTTTCCTGGGTAGATGACAAGCAATTGGTTCTTTGGAAGTAAAATACTATCTTTGTTTACTGAAGCAACAAAAAACTTAATGAAATTCATGGCAAGTGTTGGGTAAGTTCCGATTATTGTAGTGTACCTTTTGTGTGTGGTTTTTTTAGAGTTAACCGATATGTATGCACCAGGGATCAAGCTGCAGTCGCATTTTTCGCAAAATGCTATGAATTGCACGAAAATGCGAAAAAAAAAAAAAAATTGTCCATCGCGAAAATGCGACAGCCATTTTTAACTTCCGTGTTCTCTGAAAACAGAATTTTCTGATTCCCAGAATAGCCTTTACGCACTTTAGCGATCTTTTCTTTTCTTTTTTTTTCCCTTCTCAAAATTCTTAAGAGCACCTGTTGGAACACCAAATCAATTACCTTGAAGGTGGGCTTACCCCTTTCTCGTCCAAGGTCCAACCCGCATTCATGCACCGGGGAACCGAGCACCCCTCCCCCTATCTTCTTCCCCATCTTTCCTTGTGGGCATGGGCCCCGGCAGCATAGAGAAAGGGGGGCAATGCCCCCCCTGGATTTTTGTATGCAGTGTTTTCCTTTGCTTTTTTGCCCTTTCCAACATGGTAACCATACGTTGAAGTAGTCATTGCCCCCACTGGAAAATATTCTGCCGGCGCCCATGCTCGTGGGTTAAAAATATACTCAGAAAAATTGGTACTTGTAGATCTGTTCTATGTCAATAACAGTATCTCAGTATCTTTTACCATTAGGGATAAATATATTATCAAAAAACACAACGATAAGAATGATTCGGCAAATGACGACGAAAAACGTATATGGGCGCCCATAGTAATTTTTCTAGGGGGGGGGGGGGCAAACTCCAAAAAAATTTTCTAGAGGGGGACAAATTTCAAACTTTTAACAAATTTAGTTGTGGTTTCGCCATTTGTATACATCATGAGACATTAACCTAAAACTCTAGGGGGGGCAAGCACTCTACCTTCCCACCCTTATGGGCGCCCATGGTTGAGTATGCAGCTGCTATTCCGCTACATACTGAGGACTGTGAACGAGGATTAAGTGCTCTAAATTTAATGAAATCTAAAATAAGAAGCAGACTTTCACTCAATAACGTTAATAGTGCACTAATGATTAACATTGAAGGTCCTGAAAGAGCATAGTTTGATTTCCAGCTGGCATGTAAATGGTGGGCCAATAGGAAATAAAGAAGAATTTCAAAAATTTAAAAAATACTGCACAACCTCAAAGCACAACTGCCCATTCTAAGAAATCATTTTTAATAAATTGTTAATAACATTTTTCTTTTGTCATTTTGCTTGTGATGACTTTGTGTCTCATAAAAAGTTTTTCAGTATGTTAATATTTCTAAAATAATAAGTTCTTTTTTGGATTCGAAGTGTAAGTAGACGAAAATTTAATATTAATTGGTGTTACATTAATTTATAAGCAGCTAATTTTCTGTAGCATTTTGCTACAGCTTTTTTCTACATTTTAGCACTTTTGCTACAGCATTTTCTGGCCCAGCTTAAACCCTGGTATGCACATACGTGAACGCTACTCAAAGAATAAGTTTAAAGTGCATAACAAGTTTTCCAGATTAGTGAGCAGTTTGAGAGATCCACAGCAGTTACTAGAATGACACTCTAGGCGAGTGACAGGAGTATATTGATGTTATAAGAGTTGCTAGTTTAAAACGAGGTTTTATCCTAAGTTCAAGCAAAATATTTGTAGTCCCACATTCTATACAAAAATTCTGAGTGGGCCAAATTTTATATAGAATGATGGCACTTAAAGGGAAGAGCCCTTACATTAAATACTATGATCTGCATTCTTCCCATAATATGAAGAAAGCTTGACATATGCAGCAGTAATGTTTGAAAGCTACTAAATGTCTTAATCTGGCAAAAGAAAATGCGTTTAAATTCTCTGGAAAAACTAAAAATCAAACCTTGCATCTCTTGTTTCAAATTCTTTGAAGAAGATCTACTGATTAATGTTAAAAATTATTAAATCACTGCTGTCTTTTTAAATTAACATTTTTTTAAAACCAAATCAATATACAATACATTCAAGAGTTATACTACACTTTTTTATACTCTGCCATCCATAGGAAAATACTGCAAAATACCATATGGTTCTGATTTTTTTTCTGTTTTACTGTTTACGGATGTTTTAACTGTTTTTCAGAGTACATATACATAATAAAGCCTGTAAAGAGACAATATGAATTTTTTTAGTCCAATGCTGGAATTCAGCTAGAAAGGTTGGTGGAGGAGAGAAGCTTTTCCTTTGAACTTTGAACCATTAATAATCAAATTATGTTAATGAATATTAAGCATGGAGTGTTTAGGCTGATTAATTTTTACCAACTATGTAAAAAATTCCAGAGCTGGGGGTCGAACCTAGGTTTACTTATTTATTAATTTTGGGTTGCCAATTAACCCAGGCCTACTTATTAATTTTGGGTTGCCAATTAATGCAGTTTTAATTAGGTGTCTTCAAATTCTTTAAGTGTGTTTATTGCTAAGTTCACTTTAGTTTTCATCTAATTTTTTGGGAAGTGTTGAAACTTGTGCTAAACTCCTAGATACCCATCACTGCAAGGCTCGCCAAAGTGGTGAATTTTTTTAGGTTGGCGAGGATGGGGGCATTAAAATAATCTCTTTCCATAAAGCACATCTTTGGAATCAAAATCTATCCCAATTATTTAGATTAGAAATTCATATATACTGAAATAGCAATAGAAAATTAAGAAAAACTGAATTTCTCCTGTATATCTATGATACAGTGTTGGGTGGAACATATCCACTGTGTAAAACGTAATTCTCATTGAACATGTACGACTTTTCAAGAGCCTCCTGTCTGCAATCTCCGTACAGGGACAAAAACTTTAAAAATTACATAGCTTTATTATTATTTCTTATTTTTTTTCAAAAAATGTTCCTCGATGCCTATGTTCTTTGGGCCAGGGGGGGGCGAGCCGTCCACAATGCTCTCAGCGCTACGGCCCTGCAAGCAAGCATTTAGCTAGAATTTAATTTTTTAACAAGTAGCATGCTCAACACAAATAAATCTAAACAAAGTAGATGACATGAACAGTAAGGAAACGGAACAGAAAAAATCTGGAGTGACTCCACTCGACTTTCCGAACACTTATGATTAAGATCATTACCAAGCATTTAAACAAATTTTAATCCATGAATAATTCAAACATATATACCAAATTGAGGCTCAATCGGATGTACCGTTTAAACACTAACGCACTTTCAAGAATTCCCCCCATATGCCATAATATAAAAGAAATCTTTGTCGTAGCCCTGTAGGAAAACTATAAGTCCTATACACACCAAAATCAATACCGGTAGTGCGACGGTGGATTATAACATATATACCCAATAGAGCTCAATCGAATGCCCCATTTAGGAGCTATCGTGTTCACTCACATACACACACAGGCATCTCGTAAAAACAGCATAAATGAATTCAGAATACCTCAAAACACATTTTAAAACAGCATAAATGAATTCAAAATACCTCAAAACACATTTTAAAATAGCAAATATCTTTGGAAGAAAACCTTCCAAAGTAGCTCAAGCTAAAATAAGTAGTATTAAGCTCAAGAGGAGGGCTAATGGGTGCTTATGGGTCTATTTTGGTGTAAATACACCAAAATCTCGAAGTCGAAGTTTTTCATGATTACAATACTTTCCTTATATGGTACATATTCGGAAAGTAAAAATCAAAGATTTGAAAAAACCTTGTCTTCAGAGTTTGGAAACATTAAAAAAAAATAATAAGGCTGAATCCTAGTTTAGGGTGCTTCTTCGCCAACGAGGCGATAACAGGTATAATGTGGTAACCTTGGCGACTTTATTTTGCGTTCTGGCAACCATGTGGAAATCCGCCATTTTGTTTCTGTATCGCGCGTTTTTGACTGACGGGACTCTTATTGTTTACATAATGTAAATTTACTCTACTGAAAAGATAAGGGGGGGTTGGGGGGGCACAGCCCCCTCACACAAAAAGTAATTAAATTTTACTAAACCGATTCTATATGTACATGTAAGCACTTGTGAGACGTTTTAGCCGATGTTGTTAGTAATGCTTTACATGAGTTAAGTCGTTTCTTTGATTTATGCATGTGCAGCTGTGTTTGTATGGGAGCAGAATGATATGTGGTATAATTTAGTATTGGTTCGAGAAGGATTTGATCGGCTTGTGTTAACGGAGCGCATGCGCGGGGTTGGTTTGAAATATTCTATTGGTTTCTAAAAGCCATTTCTTATGGAAACTCAGAGGGGTTAACGACAAATGTTTTCGGATCCGTTTTTTTGGATAAACTAATTAACTCCGTTAATTGTGTTTGTGGATTTAATCCTCCGTTTCTCACTGTGGATTAGATTTTGAGAGAAGGTAAGCGTGTTTTTCTAAATTGCGTGGTGTGTGGTTGTGGCTAAACGAAAAATTTTAGCATTAGATTTTAGAAAATTCATTTTAGATTTATAAAAAATATCTTTTTCTTGAAAGGATTACGAAAGAACGACTGATTGCAGATAAAAGAAAGTTTTAGAGTTCAGACAATCTGTTTTAGATTTCAGAAAACTGCTTTACCTGAATGGTTTATGATTAGTGTTTTGATTTTAGGTTTATGGTTTAGTGTTTAGATTTTAGAAAATTCGTTTTAGATTACAGAAAATCCCTTCTAAAATAATATCCACAAAAATTAAAAACTAAGATTTGTGAGACGACGAATATGATTATTTAAATAAAATAAAAAATCAGTTGTTCAACAAGTTATGTAGGTACAATAATTTTTGTTGTTTACAACTTTAATATTTATGCTTTTCAATTTGATTATTTTGTGTATTTATCGCTAATTTGGGTGCTTTCTCCCGTAGTGTCTTTGGGAGCATCTTGGCTCCCAGAGACAAGATGGGAAAACGCGCGAAATTGGCGATTTTTGGAAAATTGCCAAGAAGCACCCTAAACTAGGAATTAACCAATAATAATAAAGGGAAAAAATAACCTGATCTATTTTTTAATACCCCCTCTAACTAAAGTCATGGGACACTGCTGAGATTTTACATGATTTAAAAATTTGGAACAGCTTTAGTATGGTCCCTTTTTGGCGATTTTTTGATTTGGCGACAAAATCTTGTCGCCAACCCAAGTTTGCCTTGCCGATGCCAATTGTAAACAATATGGCGGATCGGATGGCGCTGGTTCCGAGATAGTTGATCGTCGCTGTTAATTTTGCTATGATTTATTTTAATGGCTTTTAAATATTTTTATGAAAGAAAATTAAACAGATAACAAGCTTACATGTACATATAGATTCAATTTAATAAAATTTAATAACATTTCTTTTTGTGTGAGGGGGGCTGTGCTCCCCCTCACCCCCCCTTTCTCTTTTTAGTAGAATAAATTAAACAATGCAAACAAATAATATTCTAAAGGCAATAGCTCACAAAAATAACAAATAAAAGAGACAAAAAAATTAAAATACATTTTAGCATTCTGACGAAAGACTATGTAAGCAAAATAAAGAAATAATTCAAATCATAACGAACAATGCTTATCTCATACCTTAGTTAAAATCGCTAAATTGTTTCAATATTGAAATAATAAAACCAAAATATCAAATATTATATTAATAACGGAATTATTTGTTGCTCCTACCATTAACAAATAAACAAAGGTAATAATAACAAATAAAAACAAACAATGCTTATCACATACCTTGATTAAAATCCCTAAATTATTGCAATATGGAAATAAAATCAAAATATCTAAAATTATTTCACTGTATAAAATATTAATAACGTAATTATTTGTTGCTTCTACCCTTAACAAATAAACAATCGAGAACGAAAATATTAACCTGAAACGTACTATCAAAAGAATGTTTATTCATGCAAAACTGTATATAAACAGTCAGTATGAACCTGAACATCCATTTTAAATTTCAGTAGTTTTTAAATAATAAAATTTAATCTAAAATAAAGCCATTAAAATAAAACCATAAAGCGTAATGGCGGTTCCACCACTCGAAGCTCCCGCGCGAAATACTGGCAAAGGGGTCTCCAAAAGTTTAATAAAGGAACAAACGCTCCCGATCACGGCCGCACCTCAACTAAAAGGCTATGGCACTTCTCCCGCTCTTAGCTAATGACGTCACAGCACCAGTGCGGGTTTATCTGGACTTCCACGAAAGAACATTACATGTATACAAAATGCAATATTGCGTCTATTAAGTTTTAATTAAATATACATATTTTGCGTCTATATTTTACTAAGGATCAAATATAAGTGTAAAACAGTAACAATACGTGGGATTCATACGAAATATACCGCTTTAAAAATACTTAGAAAAACTTTCACAAAACTTTATAAGATTAATTTGGAATTTTTTAAATTACTCTAATTGAGTAGAACCAAATAATTTAAATTTCAGCATTTTAATCACAGATAAATAAGTGTTTGACTGTAGGGAAAAAATTGAAGAACATACAAAATATCAAGAAATATTCGTATACTACAAAGGAATGCAAGAAATATTTTTGAAGATATATAATATTTTAATAGCTATATTGAAAAACTCTTAAAATTCAAATATTGAAATACTAAGACACTTAAATTGAAATGCAAATATGTTATTACTAATAGTTACTTTTATGTTTATGTATTATGCTTCAAGGCATAAAAGATGAAATAAATCAAGAAAAAACACAAAATTTTTTGCTGTGATGTCTTTCAATAAATCAACACATCAAGGGTACTTTTATTTCAGTAAACTCATGCTTTCTGACGAAAGACGTAAATCTTATTTTTATTTTTTTTTCAAATGTAATATGGAATTAATATAGTATGAAATTAATAACAATTTTCAAAAGAAAATTTTAACAATATTTTTAAGAATTACAGAAAATAACTTTAATAGTGACATTTAAAATAAATTAAACTGGATTTCTATTCTCCTTCTGCTAAATAATAGAACAGGCTAATGAGTCCCCCAGAACTTAACCATAATCAAAGTATATGTAGTTCTGTATTATCACAAGATTGTGAGGGTATCACCCTTGCCAAAGGGGCTCATTGTTGCTCAATTTGCTCTAAATTTTTTTACTTTTCTTTCCGAATTTTTTTTCAAATCCTGATTTTTTATTTTAAGGTAATTACTTAACAAAATATTTGAAGATCTGGATAGAGCATCTTTAACCAGCTCAATACTCTTTTTTCCACACACACAAATATCATCACCATTAACAATGTTATCTTTAATTAATTTAAGCTCTGTTAATTTCATAAGCAATAAGTTGTGACCTATTTCAGATTTTAAAAATTTTGCTTCATTTAAAGGTGATGTCAACAAATTTAATATTATGAAAGAAAAAGATACAACCTGTGTTAAAAAATCAGATGGATAAGTTAAGCTTCCTCTGTCTAATGCTGTTATAAGTTCATAGAATGAATCATCTTCTATATCCATAATTTGATTAGTGGTAATGAGTGCAATACAAAAAGAACAAATTAGTTTTCTCTTTATCTTGAAAGATATATATCCAGCTATATACACAATGGCCTTAATAGCATTATCATCGTAATTAATTAAATCGATTGTGTCATTTAATATATCCCCAAAATTATTTAGAATGGCGTTGGTTTCTATATTCTCTTGTTGAACTGAAACCTCTGTATCAATCAATTTTTTTAGGTCAATACTTTCTCCACCAATTTTAATTGTTGAGCACAATCTAAGCTTTTTCTCGGATTCCAAAATTTGTTGATAAGATATGTGATAATTACCTCCCGACATTTGTCTGTATTGGCTAAATCGTTGTTCAAATAAATCACTTTGAAATTTGCCAGGTAATACATACTTGAAAGGACACATATCTGTTTGCAATAAATATTGAATTATTTGTATCATCGCACTTGTAGTTTGTAATAAGGCTGTGAATGTTTCTTTTGTGAAACCAGATAAACTATCTGTATTTCTCTATACATGAAGCCATTTACAAAAATCTTCCAAAAATTTTAACCGTTCATCATTACAAGAAGTAAAAGGCAATTGCCAACTATCATTAAGACTTATACCTTTGCTTGCAGATTTTACATTAAAATCTAGAATATCATTCATCGATCTTTGATTGATCACTTTTGATTGATCACGAGTGTTACGTTTTGTCTTTCGATATTAGATGGATAAAGTGCTTTTAATGTTAGTTTGTAAGCACATTTAGCTAAACTTTGGTTTTCTGAGGCATACAAAGAGCGAAGAACTTTAAAAGATGCAGTAGCAGTTTCTGACACATTTTCTAAGTCAGGAAAAGTAAAAGAAACTAAATCATCTTTCTTATTTATCCAGTTATTTCGCACTGATTTTATAATGTGAACTGGGTCTAAAATAAAAAACGAAGGTCTTTCAGGACATGCAGGGTTGGGAACGGATATATCAAAATTTTTTCCATCAAAGAAAAGCTTGAAAACTTTCCTATTTATTGAATTATTATCTGTTTTGAGCAAACACTTTTATACCCAGATTTTCAAGTGATATTATTGTTTTCAAAACAATTTCATATAAGGCCTCTGCATTAATCGTTGTCACAGGTATAAGTCTTACAACATCTCGATAAGATGATAACAGACTGGATATTAATAATGTATGAACAGACGTAGCTTTCTGACAAATATCTGTTTCTGATCCTCCAGTGACACTCCCTCCTTTGTATGTAAACATTGGATTAATATGAATTTCATCCATTTGTAAAACAACAAGTTTCTCATGTTCTTTTAAGTGTGCTAAATTTATTTGAATATATTCTAACGAGTTTGTACGAATATCATTCATCGATCTTTGATTGATCACTTTTTGTAAATTCCTAAAATGGGGAATATTAATTAAATCATAATCATATATTTGTTTATATGCTGATGAGGACTGCATAAATAATTTCAAACACCATAACAGTGTTTGATTACTGTATCTAAAGGCATTCTTTTTTTGAATAAGTAACTGTAACTGCTCAATTATAAATGTAATTTTTCTCATCTTGTTATCGGAAATTAATTCTTCTTGAACTATATATTTCAGAGTCTCGCACACATTATTAAGGAGATATTTCAGAGTATCGCTGCTCTCAGGAGAATCTGAAATGGTTTTAAGCTCATCTAAGCTGCTGTTTATCTGGGAGAAAGAATTTAAAATGGAAATATTATTTAATGTAGAAAGGCGAACAATCCTGTCATTATTATAAGCAGTAGCAGAAAGTTGTGTATCTATTTTCAATGAAGCTTTTATTCTGGGTATAGGAGTATCGACGATTTGAGAAATTAAAAGATAATTTTCTGGAAATGTAACTTGCCAATTTTGTTCTACGAACAATTTTATTTTCATTCGCAACATATCTTTTAGCTGATCAAAAGTTTCAAATGTATTTTCTTTAAGAAAAATTTCATGTGCTTTTTTACTTTCATTAATAGCCATATTCAACAAACGCTCTTCTTGGTCGTCTAAATTTTTTCGCTGCTTCGGAGGTTCATGCGATAAATATTTAGGGCAATTTGGGAAAATAATTGGCACTGCTCCTTCCTTTAATTTAGGACGTTCCCTTTTGCATGTCAGAATAGTCCCATCATCTTTTTTGATGCTCTCAATACGAATTATATCATTTGGATCAAAATGTTTTTCACAAACTACGGCACATTTTCCTGGATTATAATCTTTCCTGGGAATATTTTTTAACCATTTTGCTCTTAAAATGGGGTCCTTTGGAAACGAGAAACACGATACTCTTTCTTTGCTACTCCGATAATTCGACGTGCAGTTAGTAACAACACACATATTAGGCATTTTGAAAATTGAGTCTTACCTCCAAATGGTATCCAAAACTGCACAATTCGTGTAAAAAAATAGCAAAATATAAACGTAAAATAATAATATTTAACGAAAATCAAGACTTTAGCAACCACGTGGATAAAAGCATGCTCCTATCAACTCTAGCACCTAGCAGGTACTAACAGGTGCGTAAGTCAGCAGGTTCTTCCTTCCCTAGCACTGCTATCGTGACGTCACAAATACCGCGCCAGAGCCCTATTGTCCGAGATAGCCGTGTCCCGATTCGCTGGAGGAAAACGTTAGCGAAACCGTGACGTCACGGATGAATCTACTGCTCCGGATCATCAGACGGCGGGGTTACCATATTGGCATCCTTTATCGCGCCAAAAAAAGTCGCCAAAAATAAAGCGCGCCAAAGGGACCATACTAAAGCTGTATGAAAAATTTTAACATTCAATAGATAAGCACAATAAAAGGAAACACCCGGAAAAATCTGATAAGCAACAACTTTAAAACAGACATAATTAGCGTAAATCTCTGTGTAACAAAGTTCAGGTGATCGAAGATTAAAATTTCATCAAAGATTTTGTACAGTTTTTTTTTCTTAAATAAAAATATTTTATTCGTTAATCGGCATGCGAATTTTGTTAAACCGAGATTTTACTGTATTACAAAAATGTAAATAACACACTTATTTAATGATAGTCTGGGAAGCTAAAAGAAATAATTAAAAATAAGCAATAAGTAATATTTTATAAGATGATTAGGAAAATTCGGTTTTTATTTTTTTAAATCCAAGAAATATCTTTGAAAAAAGAAAGCATCAGGAATTATCCATCATTCGTAGGTCTCGTTGCCCCACAGGCATTCAGTGTACCAGATTTTCGATTTATCACAATGTCATTCTCGCCAAATTTGCGCCGCTATTACCCAGAAGTCCCTGTAGTGTTGTACGAGACCTGGATTCAGAATGGACTTTTTGCACTTGACGTCACTTAGCGGTATTTGATACTCCACGTGCACAATCTTATGGTGATGATTAGTTTCGGTTTCAACTCGTTTGGACCTAAGGGATTATTTGACACTTTCTAGTAGAAATATAGCTGTTGCAAAAGAAGCTAGAATATTAGTCATTAACAAATAATAGCTTTTTATAAATGAATTTTATCTTCATTGTGAGATTTTATTTAAAATGTTAATAATAATTAAATACTAAAAATAATTTAAAAGATCATAGTTTAAAAAAGTGTGGGAGGTTTTTAATGAATATTTGTACTATTTTAAACTCGGAAAACTCAAAATCAACTCAATGATGTATTATTTATACGTGTTTGCAATAACGTAATAATTTTAGAACACTAATATTCTTTTTATTAACAAAGTTTTGAAGCGAAATGCGATATCATCGTCTTCTAAACCATCTATTTAAGTATTAAAAAGACAGTAACTCATTCCGAGCGGCTCTAATAATGAGAAACAGTAATTATAAAATGGATACTGAATGCATTTCAATAGGAGCTGGCGGATGTAAATACCGCCAGCAGACGAATTTTAGCCTCGAACTCAGACACCATGCAAAATGTCCATCCATACGCTTCGAGGACGTATGGTCACCTTTGCCATGGTAGGGTAAAAAGGGAGAGGAACATTCAAGAGAGTCTGACCTCATTCTCCGAGTTTCTGAATTGGAGAACGATACTGTTGCTACTGCCGGCTCATTGTCTCTAGTTTACCAAACAAAAAGTCGAGCAAAGTTACCAAACAAATAAAACATAATGCATGTTTTGAAATGAGATAAATTTCTTCTGGAGAAAATATTTACACTTTTTCATCAGTAATACACTCGAAAAGAAACAAAGATTTTCTCTGTACTGTTCTTAGTAGTATGAAAAATGAATTCTTGTTCACATGTAACGGAGTACAAAGATTTAAACGGCACTGGGACATTCCGTCTTATACATGCTTATTTTGTTGCTTGCGTTACTAAGATTTCGCGACAAAGAAAGGTATTATACAAGACTTTCTATAGTCTTTATAAATTTTGAGGTCGCGGTTCGTCGGCTGATTACTTTTTCTTGTTTGTTTTTTCTCAGTAGATTGCCTTGATCAATTCATTATATGCTTGAATAAATTATGGTTTCTTCAATTTAATTTACTATCATTAATATTGCTTACTATTTTTCTTTATTTGACTTTTTGTCTTATGCTTGTGGTAGAAAAATTGAACATATTTTAAAATACCTGCTTACTCAGTATTTCTTCGGTAAAATCATACAAGCCGGTGTGCACCCCATGTAAACACGTCGACAGTCACTGGAGCCTAGCAACCGCCAAGCTCCAGTGACTGTCGCCAACCATTTTGCACGATTAGCAAAGTCAAAATATTTTAACACATTAAAATTGCACATACATTCCATTTCAATTTGGTGTATTCCACCTGCGCACCAATGGTACACCGGAACATTCCCTGGCTCTCTTCTGGAATTTAAATGTGGTCGTGGCTCCCAGACTGCACTTGCTAGACTTAAAAGTGGACACGTTAAGTGTCTTTCGTATGAGCATGGCAAGAAAATCCACCCCACTTGCAAGAAATGCTGTGATCATCCAGCCTCTCCAGAGCACATACTGAGTTGCGTCGGACTTTCTAAGGAGGACTTAATATCTGCTCCCCTTTTAGTTATTGATTTTCTGTCGGTCAACAATCTATTGGAGTTTATCTGTCTTATGTCAGATCTTCTAAAGAGGATAAGCAACAACAACACATTCCACTAACAAAAACATTAAAACAAAATACAACGTCCATATTTAACCAAAAGAACGTCTGCAAATTCAGTAGCAGGCAATTTAAAATGAGCAAACAGTGGACTGTTTTTAACTAAAAAAACTACAGTGGATTAAGCAACCTAGTTGTACAGCTATGTAAACTATGCAACCAGTGGACCGTTTTTAACTAAAAAAACCTCAGTGGATTCAGCAACCTAGTTGTACAGCTAATGTAAACTGGACAAACACTGGCCCGTTTTCAACTCAAAAAAACATCAGTGGATTAAACAACCTAGTTGTACACCTCTTAAAAAGTCAGTATGTTTCGAATAGCACTTACGAAAACATAAACACATCAAATATCAATTTAAAATTCACATTAAAAACCTTAAACATTGCAAAGATTCGTTAAAAAAGAGCACTTACCTTTATTTTTTTTAAAATAACTGCTCAGAAATGTCCCCAACACTCACCGGCTTATAACATAACACCAGCATGCTTTCTTTTATTTAGCTTTATATTCACACCCTATTTCTAACAAACACACACACACTTTCTTTTCATACAGTAACATAACACATTTCATTCCCTTCCATCCATAACAAACATGAAACAATTTCAAATTGCCGACGATGTACAGGTTTTTTTATGGTTACCAGCCTAACAACTGTCGGCAGGGTACTTCACTCCCGCTGAGCATCGCCTACGATGGCGCCAGAACCAATGCCAAATCAAACATGTAAACAAATATCAAAATATAAACAGCACCGCATATGGAATATAGTCCATTTCTTCTCTTAATCAGAAAGCCTTTGTTATGATGCAATATGTAGAACATTAATTTACTAAATAAGTAGTTAGATGTCATCACTAGGTGCAATTGAACTTAATATAATAATATATGAATATGGTAATATGAATAAATATACATGGTAATATGAATAAATATTACCATGAAACCATTAAAAATCGCACTGTGTTTTTTTCTTTCTATACTGCTTAATTGTTTCAGGGTTTTAAAAAACCCGGAACAGCTTTAGTATGGTCCCTTTTTGGCGATTTTTTGATTTGGCGACAAAATCTTGTCGCCAACCCAAGTTTGCCTTGCCGATGCCAATTGTAAACAATATGGCGGATCGGATGGCGCTGGTTCAGAGATAATTGATCGTCGCCGTTAATTTTGCTATGATTTATTTTAATGGCTTTTAAATATTTTTATGAAAGAAAATTAAACAGATAACAAGCTTACATGTACATATAGATTCGGTTTAATAAAATTTAATAACTTTCCTTGTTGTGTGAGGGGGGGCTGTGCCCCCCCTCCACCCCCCCCTTTCTCTTTTTAGTAGATTAAATTAAACAATGCAAACAATTAATATTCTAAAGGCAATACCTCACAAAAATAACAAATAAAAAAGACAAAAAAAATTAAAATACATTTTAGCATTCTGACGAAAGACTATGTAAGCAAAATAAAGAAATAATTCAAATCATAACGAACAATGCTTATCTCATACCTTAGTTAAAATCGCTAAATTGTTTCAATATTGAAATAATAAAACCAAAATATCAAATATTATATTAATAACGGAATTATTTGTTGCTCCTACCATTAACAAATAAACAAAGGTAATAATAACAAATAAAAACAAACAATGCTTATCACATACCTTGATTAAAATCCCTAAATTATTACAATATGGAAATAAAATCAAAATATCTAAAATTATTTCACTGTATAAAATATTAATAACGTAATTATTTGTTGCTTCTACCCTTAACAAATAAACAATCCAGAACGAAAATATTAACCTGAAACGTACTATCAAAAGAATGTTTATTCATACAAAACTGTATGTAAACAGTCAGTATGAACCTGAACATCCATTTTAAATTTCAGTAGTTTTTAAATAATAAAATTTAATCTAAAATAAAGCCATTAAAATAAAACCATAAAGCGTAATGGCGGTTCCACCACTCGAAGCTCCCGCGCGAAATACTGGCAAAGGGGTCTCCAAAAGTTTAATAAAGGAACAAACGCTCCCGATCACGGCCGCACCTCAACTAAAAGGCTATGGCACTTCTCCCGCTCTTAGCTAATGACGTCACAGCACCAGTGCGGGTTTATCTGGACTTCCACGAAAGAACATTACATGTATACAAAATGCAATATTGCGTCTATTAAGTTTTAATTAAATATACATATTTTGCGTCTATATTTTACTAAGGATCAAATATAAGTGTAAAACAGTAACAATACGTGGGATTCATACGAAATATACCGCTTTAAAAATACTTAGAAAAACTTTCACAAAACTTTATAAGATTAATTTGGAATTTTTTAAATTACTCTAATTGAGTAGAACCAAATAATTTAAATTTCAGCATTTTAATCACAGATAAATAAGTGTTTGACTGTAGGGAAAAAATTGAAGAACATACAAAATATCAAGAAATATTCGTATACTACAAAGGAATGCAAGAAATATTTTTGAAGATATATAATATTTTAATAGCTATATTGAAAAACTCTTAAAATTCAAATATTGAAATACTAAGACACTTAAATTGAAATGCAAATATGTTATTACTAATAGTTACTTTTATGTTTATGTATTATGCTTCAAGGCATAAAAGATGAAATAAATCAAGAAAAAACACAAAATTTTTTGCTGTGATGTCTTTCAATAAATCAACACATCAAGGGTACTTTTATTTCAGTAAACTCATGCTTTCTGACGAAAGACGTAAATCTTATTTTTATTTTTTTTTCAAATGTAATATGGAATTAATATAGTATGAAATTAATAACAATTTTCAAAAGAAAATTTTAACAATATTTTTAAGAATTACAGAAAATAACTTTAATAGTGACATTTAAAATAAATTAAACTGGATTTCTATTCTCCTTCTGCTAAATAATAGAACAGGCTAATGAGTCCCCCAGAACTTAACCATAATCAAAGTATATGTAGTTCTGTATTATCACAAGATTGTGAGGGTATCACCCTTGCCAAAGGGGCTCATTGTTGCTCAATTTGCTCTAAATTTTTTTACTTTTCTTTCCGAATTTTTTTTCAAATCCTGATTTTTTATTTTAAGGTAATTACTTAACAAAATATTTGAAGATCTGGATAGAGCATCTTTAACCAGCTCAATACTCTTTTTTCCACACACACAAATATCATCACCATTAACAATGTTATCTTTAATTAATTTAAGCTCTGTTAATTTCATAAGCAATAAGTTGTGACCTATTTCAGATTTTAAAAATTTTGCTTCATTTAAAGGTGATGTCAACAAATTTAATATTATGAAAGAAAAAGATACAACCTGTGTTAAAAAATCAGATGGATAAGTTAAGCTTCCTCTGTCTAATGCTGTTATAAGTTCATAGAATGAATCATCTTCTATATCCATAATTTGATTAGTGGTAATGAGTGCAATACAAAAAGAACAAATTAGTTTTCTCTTTATCTTGAAAGATATATATCCAGCTATATACACAATGGCCTTAATAGCATTATCATCGTAATTAATTAAATCGATTGTGTCATTTAATATATCCCCAAAATTATTTAGAATGGCGTTGGTTTCTATATTCTCTTGTTGAACTGAAACCTCTGTATCAATCAATTTTTTTAGGTCAATACTTTCTCCACCAATTTTAATTGTTGAGCACAATCTAAGCTTTTTCTCGGATTCCAAAATTTGTTGATAAGATATGTGATAATTACCTCCCGACATTTGTCTGTATTGGCTAAATCGTTGTTCAAATAAATCACTTTGAAATTTGCCAGGTAATACATACTTGAAAGGACACATATCTGTTTGCAATAAATATTGAATTATTTGTATCATCGCACTTGTAGTTTGTAATAAGGCTGTGAATGTTTCTTTTGTGAAACCAGATAAACTATCTGTATTTCTCTATACATGAAGCCATTTACAAAAATCTTCCAAAAATTTTAACCGTTCATCATTACAAGAAGTAAAAGGCAATTGCCAACTATCATTAAGACTTATACCTTTGCTTGCAGATTTTACATTAAAATCTAGAATATCATTCATCGATCTTTGATTGATCACTTTTGATTGATCACGAGTGTTACGTTTTGTCTTTCGATATTAGATGGATAAAGTGCTTTTAATGTTAGTTTGTAAGCACATTTAGCTAAACTTTGGTTTTCTGAGGCATACAAAGAGCGAAGAACTTTAAAAGATGCAGTAGCAGTTTCTGACACATTTTCTAAGTCAGGAAAAGTAAAAGAAACTAAATCATCTTTCTTATTTATCCAGTTATTTCGCACTGATTTTATAATGTGAACTGGGTCTAAAATAAAAAACGAAGGTCTTTCAGGACATGCAGGGTTGGGAACGGATATATCAAAATTTTTTCCATCAAAGAAAAGCTTGAAAACTTTCCTATTTATTGAATTATTATCTGTTTTGAGCAAACACTTTTATACCCAGATTTTCAAGTGATATTATTGTTTTCAAAACAATTTCATATAAGGCCTCTGCATTAATCGTTGTCACAGGTATAAGTCTTACAACATCTCGATAAGATGATAACAGACTGGATATTAATAATGTATGAACAGACGTAGCTTTCTGACAAATATCTGTTTCTGATCCTCCAGTGACACTCCCTCCTTTGTATGTAAACATTGGATTAATATGAATTTCATCCATTTGTAAAACAACAAGTTTCTCATGTTCTTTTAAGTGTGCTAAATTTATTTGAATATATTCTAACGAGTTTGTACGAATATCATTCATCGATCTTTGATTGATCACTTTTTGTAAATTCCTAAAATGGGGAATATTAATTAAATCATAATCATATATTTGTTTATATGCTGATGAGGACTGCATAAATAATTTCAAACACCATAACAGTGTTTGATTACTGTATCTAAAGGCATTCTTTTTTTGAATAAGTAACTGTAACTGCTCAATTATAAATGTAATTTTTCTCATCTTGTTATCGGAAATTAATTCTTCTTGAACTATATATTTCAGAGTCTCGCACACATTATTAAGGAGATATTTCAGAGTATCGCTGCTCTCAGGAGAATCTGAAATGGTTTTAAGCTCATCTAAGCTGCTGTTTATCTGGGAGAAAGAATTTAAAATGGAAATATTATTTAATGTAGAAAGGCGAACAATCCTGTCATTATTATAAGCAGTAGCAGAAAGTTGTGTATCTATTTTCAATGAAGCTTTTATTCTGGGTATAGGAGTATCGACGATTTGAGAAATTAAAAGATAATTTTCTGGAAATGTAACTTGCCAATTTTGTTCTACGAACAATTTTATTTTCATTCGCAACATATCTTTTAGCTGATCAAAAGTTTCAAATGTATTTTCTTTAAGAAAAATTTCATGTGCTTTTTTACTTTCATTAATAGCCATATTCAACAAACGCTCTTCTTGGTCGTCTAAATTTTTTCGCTGCTTCGGAGGTTCATGCGATAAATATTTAGGGCAATTTGGGAAAATAATTGGCACTGCTCCTTCCTTTAATTTAGGACGTTCCCTTTTGCATGTCAGAATAGTCCCATCATCTTTTTTGATGCTCTCAATACGAATTATATCATTTGGATCAAAATGTTTTTCACAAACTACGGCACATTTTCCTGGATTATAATCTTTCCTGGGAATATTTTTTAACCATTTTGCTCTTAAAATGGGGTCCTTTGGAAACGAGAAACACGATACTCTTTCTTTGCTACTCCGATAATTCGACGTGCAGTTAGTAACAACACACATATTAGGCATTTTGAAAATTGAGTCTTACCTCCAAATGGTATCCAAAACTGCACAATTCGTGTAAAAAAATAGCAAAATATAAACGTAAAATAATAATATTTAACGAAAATCAAGACTTTAGCAACCACGTGGATAAAAGCATGCTCCTATCAACTCTAGCACCTAGCAGGTACTAACAGGTGCGTAAGTCAGCAGGTTCTTCCTTCCCTAGCACTGCTATCGTGACGTCACAAATACCGCGCCAGAGCCCTATTGTCCGAGATAGCCGTGTCCCGATTCGCTGGAGGAAAACGTTAGCGAAACCGTGACGTCACGGATGAATCTACTGCTCCGGATCATCAGACGGCGGGGTTACCATATTGGCATCCTTTATCGCGCCAAAAAAAGTCGCCAAAAATAAAGCGCGCCAAAGGGACCATACTAAAGCTGTATGAAAAATTTTAACATTCAATAGATAAGCACAATAAAAGGAAACACCCGGAAAAATCTGATAAGCAACAACTTTAAAACAGACATAATTAGCGTAAATCTCTGTGTAACAAAGTTCAGGTGATCGAAGATTAAAATTTCATCAAAGATTTTGTACAGTTTTTTTTTCTTAAATAAAAATATTTTATTCGTTAATCGGCATGCGAATTTTGTTAAACCGAGATTTTACTGTATTACAAAAATGTAAATAACACACTTATTTAATGATAGTCTGGGAAGCTAAAAGAAATAATTAAAAATAAGCAATAAGTAATATTTTATAAGATGATTAGGAAAATTCGGTTTTTATTTTTTTAAATCCAAGAAATATCTTTGAAAAAAGAAAGCATCAGGAATTATCCATCATTCGTAGGTCTCGTTGCCCCACAGGCATTCAGTGTACCAGATTTTCGATTTATCACAATGTCATTCTCGCCAAATTTGCGCCGCTATTACCCAGAAGTCCCTGTAGTGTTGTACGAGACCTGGATTCAGAATGGACTTTTTGCACTTGACGTCACTTAGCGGTATTTGATACTCCACGTGCACAATCTTATGGTGATGATTAGTTTCGGTTTCAACTCGTTTGGACCTAAGGGATTATTTGACACTTTCTAGTAGAAATATAGCTGTTGCAAAAGAAGCTAGAATATTAGTCATTAACAAATAATAGCTTTTTATAAATGAATTTTATCTTCATTGTGAGATTTTATTTAAAATGTTAATAATAATTAAATACTAAAAATAATTTAAAAGATCATAGTTTAAAAAAGTGTGGGAGGTTTTTAATGAATATTTGTACTATTTTAAACTCGGAAAACTCAAAATCAACTCAATGATGTATTATTTATACGTGTTTGCAATAACGTAATAATTTTAGAACACTAATATTCTTTTTATTAACAAAGTTTTGAAGCGAAATGCGATATCATCGTCTTCTAAACCATCTATTTAAGTATTAAAAAGACAGTAACTCATTCCGAGCGGCTCTAATAATGAGAAACAGTAATTATAAAATGGATACTGAATGCATTTCAATAGGAGCTGGCGGATGTAAATACCGCCAGCAGACGAATTTTAGCCTCGAACTCAGACACCATGCAAAATGTCCATCCATACGCTTCGAGGACGTATGGTCACCTTTGCCATGGTAGGGTAAAAAGGGAGAGGAACATTCAAGAGAGTCTGACCTCATTCTCCGAGTTTCTGAATTGGAGAACGATACTGTTGCTACTGCCGGCTCATTGTCTCTAGTTTACCAAACAAAAAGTCGAGCAAAGTTACCAAACAAATAAAACATAATGCATGTTTTGAAATGAGATAAATTTCTTCTGGAGAAAATATTTACACTTTTTCATCAGTAATACACTCGAAAAGAAACAAAGATTTTCTCTGTACTGTTCTTAGTAGTATGAAAAATGAATTCTTGTTCACATGTAACGGAGTACAAAGATTTAAACGGCACTGGGACATTCCGTCTTATACATGCTTATTTTGTTGCTTGCGTTACTAAGATTTCGCGACAAAGAAAGGTATTATACAAGACTTTCTATAGTCTTTATAAATTTTGAGGTCGCGGTTCGTCGGCTGATTACTTTTTCTTGTTTGTTTTTTCTCAGTAGATTGCCTTGATCAATTCATTATATGCTTGAATAAATTATGGTTTCTTCAATTTAATTTACTATCATTAATATTGCTTACTATTTTTCTTTATTTGACTTTTTGTCTTATGCTTGTGGTAGAAAAATTGAACATATTTTAAAATACCTGCTTACCAGGGCTGGGGAGTAGCGCGCTACAAGTAGCGAAACTACAGTAGTCGCTACATTTTTTTATAGTTTGTAGTGTAGCGGGATACTTTAAAAAAAAAGTAGTGTAGTGTGTAGCGCGCTACAAAAAATCAGTAGTTTGTAGAGCGTTTTGCAAGCTACTTTTTTAGCTACTTTTGTTTTGCCGCGCCATCACTTCCGGCGATTAATCACGTGGTGCAATTGCTCTTTTTTCTGACTATAAGCTTAGCACTGGAACTGGAACGGATGCTTCAAAGAACACACAATTCCTCCCCCGCCCCTCCCCACGAGGGGAGATCAAAGACATTAAAATATACTATGTCTTTGGGGGAGATGGGGGGGGGGACTCGCTAATTGCGAGGACCGACTATATATCATGTCCGATTTGAAAGGATAGCGCCTAACAGGAAGTTCACTGAATACTGGACACTAAATGATTGTCAATCCTGATACTGGCAAGTGGACACTACACTGTATTTATGGGTGCAATAAAAGAAAAGACCAAAGAAAATTAATTATGTTACAAAAGCATACAATATACAGATATGTGAAATTCCTTTTCGAAAGCAAAAAATACTCATTTTTATGCACAGAAATTGATATTTTAAAAAATCAAATCTTATATGTATTCTAACTTTCAAAAATCTCAATTTTTATGGTCTGAACTTGATTCATCTGGGGAGTGCAGTGCACATGCCCCCTCTGGATCCGCCAGTGGGTCTTGCCTTAATATGAAGTTAAATGCTGCTACTTTTTCTTTTACACTCTCAGTCAGACTAGACATCAATGCAAATGCAAGCTGTTCTAATTCTGATTTTTCTCTGACGTTCCCAGATTATCACACGGGTAGGGGGGGGGGGTAATACCCCGGGTCCCCAAATATCCCAATAATATAGATTAAAACTTCATATATACTGAAATAATAATAATAATAATAATAATAAAACAATTTCCTCTGTAACTGTTATTGTTGTCCATCACTAGATCAACTAGGAGACATTTTTTTGGATGGAGAACACGATTTTATCAAAGTACATTAAATTGAAATGCCATTTTTTACCCCGAGTACCAGTGCCTTGTGTTTTATGTTTTAAAGAAGAAAGAAAATTACAAATTTTTTGACGGTCCAGGAAAATTTTTTAGCACGCTAAACTTAAGCGCCTTGTAGAAAGAACCATCTTAGACAGTGCCAGATTTAAAGGTGTGGAGGCCCTGGAGCAACAAAGGAGTGGTGGCCCCTAATTATTTTTCAAACAAGTTAAGAATTTTTTCGAAGACAAGTGTGGCGAAGTGGGTTCGCCGTTAACTCATAGCCTAGAGGTTTAGGGTTCAATTTCCGAGTTCGATATTCGTTAGGAAATTTTATGTAAAGATGTCTATTATGCAGGCCCATGCTGGCTCGGGTGGACAGGGAGACGTGTCCCCCTGCGCCCTCTACTTAAGGCGCCCTTTGCGCCTTAAGCCAACGAAAGAAATAGCGAAAGAATTGCATTTTCGTGTACAAGAAATTAACGATGAAGAATTGTTTTAAACTAAAATGTTTTTTTTTCCCTCGAATGCAAGGGCTGATTCGGGGGAGAGGGCGAATGCCCCCCCTCCCCCGAGTGAAAAGAAATTAATGTAAAAGATCCTATTTTACTACCATAAAATGGATGCATATGTCAATCTTCTAACTAACCGGCCCCCTCCCCCGACAAAATTGCATTAATCCACCACTGCTCGAGTGTTCTAGTTTTTAAAATATAAAAATGTAGATTTACTACACTATTACGAAGAAGAATGAAATGTACAAAAAGTTTAACATTTTAAATATCTATTAACTGTAATATTCCCTTTACTCGATTTCCACCTGGATGAACAGAGGCGTAGCTAGGGCTTTCTGCGCCCGGGGACAACATGAGATTTAGCGCCCCCTTCTATTTGTCAAAATGCAGTTAGGTCAGCTTTTATGTACAATTCCGCGCCCCTTGTGTGCTGCAACCAGGGACAAATGCCCCACCTTGCTCCCCTCTGGCTACGCCATTGTGGATGAAGGACTAACAGTCTGATTTCTGAATGGCATCGACCCTCAATCTGCTTATAAGTTAGTGGATTTTTTTGTTTGTCGATGGTAAAATACGATGCCTAAAAAAATTCGCGACATTTCAGATTGATAGAGTAATTTTCTTTGTTTTTCATAAAGTCGTAGCTAGGTGTCATGAGGGCCCAGTGACGTATAATTGCAATTTTGTGTGTGGGGGGGGGAAGGGGCGGGGAGGTTAGTTGGAAGATTCACGCACACATCCATTTTATGAAAGTAAAATAGGATATTTTACATTGTTTTTTCTCGGGAGAGGCGATTCCCTCTCTACCCCCTTTAATCCTTCCTTGTGAGGGTCATTGTCAAGATTTGAATTTTGTACCTCTAAGACTTCTTACTTACTTGCAGGAAAAGACTACCAAGTGCACTTTTCTGAGGCTTGCACCCCTGGCACCTGCCAACCTGGTCAGCTCCTAGCTACGGCACTGATTTTGCAAATTAATATTATGAAAGGTCTCCCTCGCCCTCTCCAAATAAAAAATAAAATGAAATGGAAATGTCATTTTCCCAGAAACTTGAAAGCAATGGCGTTACTAGGGGGGGGGCACCAGTTGCTCCCCTTAAATCTTTGATTCGCTGATTGGCGCAGCGCATACAACGCAAACCTTTTTTTTTTTACCCCTGTACCTAATTAAGCTTTATAATTTTTTAACCTTCAAAAAAGAAGTAGTGTTCTTTTCTAAAGACCACAACTTTGCTAGTCGAGCTCTTTTAAAAAAAAAGAAAGAAAATCGTTTTTAGTAATATTATCATTTAACAAACTTTAGAAGTTAGTAATTTTTCAAAGTAATTTTAACGACGTGTAACGAAACACAAACACACTTATTTTATCCCAGCCTCTCATAATTTTACACTCCTTTCGCGTTTCAATATGATAAGGTCATAGCGTCAAGCAGAGAAAACATATGTTCCCTGAAAAACCATGCTCTATAACAGTGGTGCGCAAACTAATTTCATCTGCGACCCCCTAATTTGTGTAAAATTTTGCCGCGACCCCCTATTTTGAATAAAATTTTGTCGCGACCCCCTATTTTGAATAAAATTTTGTCGCGATCCCTGGATAGACAGTAGACATTTTGTTTAATTGAAAACGAAGTTACATTGAAATTCTTTCTGGGAGTTGCTCTTACAGGGTGTTTTTAAGAGTGTCGTGACGTCATCGATTGAAATAGCGCGTTTTTAAAATAGCGTACCAAACTTATAAACCACCATAAAAATGTTATAAAAGTTGTAACATCATAAAAATCAGTTAATGAAACAACACATAATTTTACAAAACAAAGCTTTATTTATGCATATGGATACAAATGTTTTAAAAAATACTTTAAAAAACTTTACATCGTAAAAAGTCAATGTGAAATATGTGCTGGCAAAGAGCTCATGATTGCTTCTATGTTCGAATCTGTATTGGAAATCGCAAGTCGTAAGTCATCCTCTGGATCCAATCGAGATCGATGTTTTGTTTTAATGGAAAATAATTTTGAAAACCACTATGCATGATCATTATGCATGATCAATTTGCAGATCACTATGCATGATAACGTGGTTTTGAAGCCCAGTGATAGCGATCGCGAATATCGCGCTCGTAAAATAATAATCGTCAGATTCTTCTCTTGTATTATTTCAGTTCTTTGAAATGAATAATTGTAGATTTTTCATAAATTTGGATCTCTTTGAATTTGGCAACCACGAAAAATTTTCTCGCGAACCCCCGGTTTGCGCACCACTGCTCTATAACAAGATTTCTAAGCACCCGTTTTTCTCTTCAACATTTCGCGCGCGCTTTCAGGCAACAAAACCAGATTATCTCTATCCATCTGTGTCGGATCGCAGATAATTAGGTCGGGTCTGCCCTGGGTGTCCGGTATCTGTAAACGCCCCCCCCCCCCCCAGATCCATAGAAATATAAATCTGTATGGCGCGAATGATTCGGATGTACGTGTACAAGTGTTCAGAAAAAAAAAGAAAAAAATTCCAACTCCCACTAAATACTAGAACTGTAGTATGGTAGTAAAAAAGGGGGAAGGGCGGTGGTCTACTGTGGGTCTTCTCCATAAACAAAAAAACATTGCTGATAAGGAAGGACAGGACTTGCAGGGGGTACAGTCCGAAGGCACATGCTATTTCCTATTGCAACTTCCTGGTTTACACCAGTCCACAAAATTACTGAGAAAGCAATAAAAAGGAAAAAAAAAACCCAAGAACACCCCTCGAATCTACAATGATTTTTTCGTTTTTGTTGGTTTATCCAGTTAATTTCTAAATCTGTGCTAAACCGTGAACTGCACACTCGTTTTCATTTATTATTGTCTTTTCTTTAAGAGTTACGTTTAAGTTTCATTTTAACTAGATTAGGGGGACTTGTAAATATACAATTTTGTGAACTGTGTATACGTTTCTATGTATGTAAAATTTTATGTTTAAATTTTATTTATGGTATCTAATTACCAAAAAGGGTTAATAATACAAGACCTAATCAAAGAACCGAAGGTATGTTTTACTTTTATTTTCTTTCTCTTACTTAGATGCAATATAAAGCAATAAATAGTTGAACATGTATGTGTATTACAAAAATAAATTTTATGCGTGATTTTTTTTCCACGAATCGTGATGAAACCAAAAGCTTATTTTTGTAAAAGTTACAATATTGTATAATCTCGAAGAAAATAGAAACAAATAAGAATGCCAATTTTCTTTTAAAATGATAATCCGGCGCTCTTGGGAAACATGTCATATTCTGTTCTCATTCAGTATTTTAAACTTTATTGTTCTAAAGTTAAAAGAAATGTTTCAAAATAGCTCCTTTTAAATAATTGCTTTACATTTTCGGAGGGGGCCCTCCGACCTCCTCAAATACTCCCCTGGTAGTTGTTTATTAGAGCAATAGTTTTTCTAATTAAGATATCAATAGTTTTCTCTAATTAGGATATAAATATTCTTAAATATAAATGTAATGCAAACTGAATCTGTTAGCAAAATTTGTCTCTTAAAAGTAGCGAAAAAGTAGCGAAGTAGCGACTACATTTCAAAAGTAGTGTAGCTAACTACATTTGTCAAAAAGTAGTTGTAGTTGTAGTTAACTACATTTTTCGAAAAGTAGCTGTAGTTGTAGCGCGCTACAAAAAAAAGTAGTTTTTCCCACCACTGCTGCTTACTCAGTATTTCTTCGGTAAAATCATACAAGCCGGTGTGCACCCCATGTAAACACGTCGACAGTCACTGGAGCCTAGCAACCGCCAAGCTCCAGTGACTGTCGCCAACCATTTTGCACGATTAGCAAAGTCAAAATATTTTAACACATTAAAATTGCACATACATTCCATTTCAATTTGGTGTATTCCACCTGCGCACCAATGGTACACCGGAACATTCCCTGGCTCTCTTCTGGAATTTAAATGTGGTCGTGGCTCCCAGACTGCACTTGCTAGACTTAAAAGTGGACACGTTAAGTGTCTTTCGTATGAGCATGGCAAGAAAATCCACCCCACTTGCAAGAAATGCTGTGATCATCCAGCCTCTCCAGAGCACATACTGAGTTGCGTCGGACTTTCTAAGGAGGACTTAATATCTGCTCCCCTTTTAGTTATTGATTTTCTGTCGGTCAACAATCTATTGGAGTTTATCTGTCTTATGTCAGATCTTCTAAAGAGGATAAGCAACAACAACACATTCCACTAACAAAAACATTAAAACAAAATACAACGTCCATATTTAACCAAAAGAACGTCTGCAAATTCAGTAGCAGGCAATTTAAAATGAGCAAACAGTGGACTGTTTTTAACTAAAAAAACTACAGTGGATTAAGCAACCTAGTTGTACAGCTATGTAAACTATGCAACCAGTGGACCGTTTTTAACTAAAAAAACCTCAGTGGATTCAGCAACCTAGTTGTACAGCTAATGTAAACTGGACAAACACTGGCCCGTTTTCAACTCAAAAAAACATCAGTGGATTAAACAACCTAGTTGTACACCTCTTAAAAAGTCAGTATGTTTCGAATAGCACTTACGAAAACATAAACACATCAAATATCAATTTAAAATTCACATTAAAAACCTTAAACATTGCAAAGATTCGTTAAAAAAGAGCACTTACCTTTATTTTTTTTAAAATAACTGCTCAGAAATGTCCCCAACACTCACCGGCTTATAACATAACACCAGCATGCTTTCTTTTATTTAGCTTTATATTCACACCCTATTTCTAACAAACACACACACACTTTCTTTTCATACAGTAACATAACACATTTCATTCCCTTCCATCCATAACAAACATGAAACAATTTCAAATTGCCGACGATGTACAGGTTTTTTTATGGTTACCAGCCTAACAACTGTCGGCAGGGTACTTCACTCCCGCTGAGCATCGCCTACGATGGCGCCAGAACCAATGCCAAATCAAACATGTAAACAAATATCAAAATATAAACAGCACCGCATATGGAATATAGTCCATTTCTTCTCTTAATCAGAAAGCCTTTGTTATGATGCAATATGTAGAACATTAATTTACTAAATAAGTAGTTAGATGTCATCACTAGGTGCAATTGAACTTAATATAATAATATATGAATATGGTAATATGAATAAATATACATGGTAATATGAATAAATATTACCATGAAACCATTAAAAATCGCACTGTGTTTTTTTCTTTCTATACTGCTTAATTGTTTCAGGGTTTTAAAAAACCCGGAACAGCTTTAGTATGGTCCCTTTTTGGCGATTTTTTGATTTGGCGACAAAATCTTGTCGCCAACCCAAGTTTGCCTTGCCGATGCCAATTGTAAACAATATGGCGGATCGGATGGCGCTGGTTCAGAGATAATTGATCGTCGCCGTTAATTTTGCTATGATTTATTTTAATGGCTTTTAAATATTTTTATGAAAGAAAATTAAACAGATAACAAGCTTACATGTACATATAGATTCGGTTTAATAAAATTTAATAACTTTCCTTGTTGTGTGAGGGGGGGCTGTGCCCCCCCTCCACCCCCCCCTTTCTCTTTTTAGTAGATTAAATTAAACAATGCAAACAATTAATATTCTAAAGGCAATACCTCACAAAAATAACAAATAAAAAAGACAAAAAAAATTAAAATACATTTTAGCATTCTGACGAAAGACTATGTAAGCAAAATAAAGAAATAATTCAAATCATAACGAACAATGCTTATCTCATACCTTAGTTAAAATCGCTAAATTGTTTCAATATTGAAATAATAAAACCAAAATATCAAATATTATATTAATAACGGAATTATTTGTTGCTCCTACCATTAACAAATAAACAAAGGTAATAATAACAAATAAAAACAAACAATGCTTATCACATACCTTGATTAAAATCCCTAAATTATTACAATATGGAAATAAAATCAAAATATCTAAAATTATTTCACTGTATAAAATATTAATAACGTAATTATTTGTTGCTTCTACCCTTAACAAATAAACAATCCAGAACGAAAATATTAACCTGAAACGTACTATCAAAAGAATGTTTATTCATACAAAACTGTATGTAAACAGTCAGTATGAACCTGAACATCCATTTTAAATTTCAGTAGTTTTTAAATAATAAAATTTAATCTAAAATAAAGCCATTAAAATAAAACCATAAAGCGTAATGGCGGTTCCACCACTCGAAGCTCCCGCGCGAAATACTGGCAAAGGGGTCTCCAAAAGTTTAATAAAGGAACAAACGCTCCCGATCACGGCCGCACCTCAACTAAAAGGCTATGGCACTTCTCCCGCTCTTAGCTAATGACGTCACAGCACCAGTGCGGGTTTATCTGGACTTCCACGAAAGAACATTACATGTATACAAAATGCAATATTGCGTCTATTAAGTTTTAATTAAATATACATATTTTGCGTCTATATTTTACTAAGGATCAAATATAAGTGTAAAACAGTAACAATACGTGGGATTCATACGAAATATACCGCTTTAAAAATACTTAGAAAAACTTTCACAAAACTTTATAAGATTAATTTGGAATTTTTTAAATTACTCTAATTGAGTAGAACCAAATAAT
>JAWZYV010016260.1:0-45192 GCA_038373885.1 Cheiracanthium punctorium
GGTTCTGATATGACTCCTCTTGAGGTGTTTAGTGATGTGTGGGGTAACACTGTAACGGATTTTACCCCGAAGTTTTTGATTTTCATTATTTTTGATGCTTGTCTATTGTTTGTTACTTCTACTAGAAGGTCTCCAGATCTTAGTTTTTTGACTTTTTTGACTTCACCTATATTGGCTGAAATGCATTTATGTATAAGGAATGGCGATGTTTCATGAAAGGTACCTTCGACACAGTGTATGATGAAGAATCGAGCATTTGTGTTAAAAAACTGTGAATCCATGTTTTCTTTTGTAATTGATAGTGGAGCATTGACGGCAGACGTGAGATTGGAAGAAGAAAAAATTTTCTGAGCCATGTTGAGGAGTAAGTATTCGGACCCGGCCTCACCACCCACCACGGAGCCCAACCAGGGGGGTGTGCAATTGCACACCAGTGATAGCCGGGTCTATACGCGCACAGTACATCCCTGTAAGCAGCGTCCACCCTTAACGACGTGCCCAGCGGAAGGCCGATTGCTTGATCCCTAGCAGTTGAACAAGTCAGTACCACCAGCCGATTGATACACAGGGGAACACTGTGTACCTCCCGTTTACCCGAAGCCGAGGCCAAAGTAATGTGTTGAGGTTGATCCCGTCCCAATGGAAATGCCATTCAGATGATTTCCCCTACGGGAACACCCCTCAATTACCAGGTTCCCCATTTCCGGGGACATGGGTCTCCACGTACGGCAAACACGTGGGTAGTTTTCCGCCAATAGAAGCTGACGGTACAGAGTGACCGCAGATTCTGAAGGGGGGCCCTCACCTCCAAAGAGGAAACTACACTGAGGGGGAAAAGGAAGGAGACAGCTAAGAGGAGAGAAGGGTAGAACAAAGAAGATCGCTGGGGCTCCGGGATTGCGACACCCGTAAAGACCTAGAGTAGGTCTTCCCCCTGAGGGGTTATTAGTGATGAAATTCCGTCTATTTATACACATATAAGTTCATATCCCCCCCCCCGAAAAATTTTCCAGGCGCATTCCCAGGCGCATTTCCGGCACAAATGGCGCCCCACGTTGGGCGCCATTTGTGCCGGTCGACTAGCTTTGGGGCAGAGAGCAGGGGCGTAAGGAAAAAAGACGTAGATCATTCCATGAAAACAGACCACTTGAGACAACAACACATTTTACTAACGAGAACGACGGTTACAACACACAAGTTACATTTAGAATGGATAATCACTATCTCAGAACATACGGTAACTGCTACGCGCGAATACGCGAGCGAAAAGAGAGATGAACGAACGTTCTCTCGCCGGCAGGGGGAGCGTCGCATAAAAGAAAGATGATATAGGAGGCGCGCTACAAACTCCCCCTCTGGTCCCGCCGACGTCCCGGCAAGGAGACCAGGATAAAAAAAAAATATAGACAAAATGTGCATACAAGTGACACTAATAATTTTTTTCTATAACAGACAGTCCTTAAGAAAGTTCGTTAAGGCTGACGAAAAACAGTCACAAACAGTCACTGATTCGTAGGTTTGTGGTTATTGTTTGACCTTGGGCGGTCGTCCTCTTCTTCGCATGGGGTTTGTGTTCCCAGAGGTGTGATGACCTCCGATGGTCTGCTTGTTCGTTTGAGGTGAAAATTCTGTCTGTGGTGCTACCTTGGGAGGCCGACCTCTTTTGCGAAGTGGATTGACCGGGGGAGGTGTCTACTCCATGATAAGGGGATAATGCTGACGTGTGGTACGTAGGTATGGGCACTGTTGGCTTGTCTAGATTGGCTATGACATAAGCGGTGGGAGACTTCTGTGTAAGTACCAAATATGGTCCATCCCGTTTGGGCATGAACTTTGCAGTCTTGGCATGGCTTGCTTTACTAAGCGGGTGCTTTGTAACCCATACTTTGTCACCAGGTACAAAGTAATATTGCCGCCTATTTTTATCATAGTAGGATTTACGTTGATCCTGTTTTATTTCCACTCTCTGTCTAATGTCCTGTGTAATTTTGGCAAATCTCTTGAGATACTGGGTAATCTCTGGTACGAAGTTGTCGTTCTGTACTACAGCCGTGAAATCTTGCACTACATCATCGACTGTTCTCAGTTCACGACCCAACGTGAGAAAAGCCAACGTGAGAAAGGGGTATGGCAAGTAGTGTCGCATACCGCCGTATTCATTGCAAATCTGATGACTGGTATTTTCGATTCCCAGTTATCATGTTCGTCTCCAACCAATATGGCAAGTCTTGGTTTTAAATCTCTGTTTTTGCGTTCAACAGGGTGTTCTTGGGGAAAATATACCGGTGTAAGATTTTGATCAATCTTCAAGGTAAAACATATCTGCTGTAACACTGCACTAACAAACTGTGGGCCATTATCACTGAGAATTTCGTCGTGGAATTCCATGCCGCATAAAAACTTCTTCTATGAGAGTTGTAGCACATTCTCGAGCTGTAGCTTGTTCAAGAGGAAAAAGCTCTATCCACTTGGTTGCACAATCTTCTATTACAAAAATCCACTGTTTGCCGCTAGCTGTCTTGGGCAAAGGGCCAAACAAATCAATTGAAAGTATCTCAAAACGTTGTGAGTAGACGGGTGTTCTAAGTAGACGTGATGGTTTCTGGTTACTTGCCTTGTAGCGACTGCATTCAGCACACTTTTTCACGTAACCCGATATAAACTTCTTCATTCCATTCCAATAGTATCTTTTGGCGATACGTTGATACGTACCCTCTTCGCCATAATGACCAGCCATGGGGTCATCGTGATGTTTCTTAAGGATTGATTCCCGTTCTGATGACGGTATGACTAACTGCGCTTCTTCTGAGTCTGCATCCGGGATATAGCGATACAGAACTCCCTGGTTCATAAGAAAACCTCTCTCAGTCCAATTTGCATATGCTTCTGTTTTTTGGACATCTTCAAACGCTTCAATTATCTTCCTTAGTGATTCATCTGCAAGTTGAGCTTCTCGCATATCTTTAACATTTCTTGCTGGCATATCAGCGATGACGATACTATCAATTTCACAAACAGTCTCTTGTTCTGGACACACTGGTCGAGAAAGCATGTCAGCTATTACGTTAGATTTTCCTGGGATATAACAGACTTCTACGTTAAAAGATTGCACTTCCAGTGCCCATCTGGCGAGGCGACCGGTTGGTGATTTGAGGATAAGAAGCCATTTCAATGGTTGGTGGTCGGATGCCACAGTAACAAGTGTACCCTCGATGTATCCGCGAAACTTCTTTAACGCCCACACAACGGCCAATGCTTCCCGTTCCGTTGTAGAGTAGTTTTTCTCTGCTTGGGTAAGCAGTCTGCTGGCATACTCAATTGGATGTTCTTCAGATCCTTCGCCTTGAAGTAATACGGCTCCGAGCGCGTAATTACTTGCATCGGTACGTATTATATATGGTTTGGTACCATCCGCTTGCTTCAGAATCGGTGGGGAAATGAGGCATTGTTTTAGAGTTTCGAAAGCTTTCTGCTGCGAAAAACTCCATTGCCATGATGTGTTCTTTTTTGTTAAATTGCTTAAAGGCCTTGAGATTTCTGCAAAATCTTTTATATAACGTCTGTACCATGAGCATGTTTGTAGGAAAGATTTAACTTCTTTTACGTTTTTGGGTGGTGGTATATTCTGGATGGCTGATGTCTTCTCAGGATCTACCTCGATTCCGTTCTTCGTAATCCAAAATCCTAGGTATTTTACTCTAGACACAGCAAAATGACATTTTTCTCTATTTGCACGAAGTTTAAATAAGAGTAATCTTTGGAAAACACTTTTTAGATCTGATATATGTTTTTCAAAAGTTTCTGATAAGACGATTATGTCGTCTAAATACGTAAGAGTTAGGATGTCGCCGAGGCCATTCCTGAAACGATCCATAAGGCGTTGAAATGTAGCTGGTGCCGTTTTGAGACCCATTGGCATTCTCAGAAATTTAAAGGTTCCAAAAGGACACACGAAGGCTGTTTTGTCCTGGTCATCCGGATGGACTTGAACTTGGTGGTAACCTGATTGTAAATCTATTGTTGACATAAATGACGTTTGTTTGGCTTCATGGAGAAGCTCATCCATTCTGGGTAATGGGTAAGAGTCAGCCACTGTAATTTCGTTTAACTTTCTATAGTCTATGCAAAGACGCACTTTACCATTTGGTTTCGGTACGAGAACCACTGGTGAAGCATAAGGAGATTCACACTCCTCGATGATTCCATCTTTCAAAAGCCTATCAAGTTCTTGCTTAAGGAGTTCTTTCTTGACTGGATTCATTCTATATGGTGGTACCGCTACTGGTGAGTGGTTGCCGGTATCTATTTTGTGCTGGATGAAAGGGGTTGGTTCTCCCCCTGGACTAAAGATACCTGTAAACTTTTCTAACAATTTACATAATTGTAACCTTTCCTCAGTAGATAAGTGACTGCCTTCAGTTTCCTTTAAAACACAAGTGTTCAGTTTGAAGTTTCGATATCTTTATCAGATGACCTAGTGCTACAGTTTTGTAAAGGTGAGTCAAAAGTGTCTTTATGTGGCTTACAAGGTGGTACAAATACATCTTTTTCAAAATTGAATCTTTTCCTAGGATTACAGTTGAAATACCATTTTTTGTTTTGGGTATCTAAGCTAATACCAGCTTTGGATAAAAAATCAGTACCAAGGAGGGTACGATTATCTTTAGCTGTCGGTAACGCGTATATTGTAGTAGGAATTCTTTTCCCCATTAGTTCAATGTCTACATCGGTGTTATAAACTTCAGAGAACTTCGGCAGTCCGTCCGCGAGTGCTACATTTAAATTTACTTTATGAAAATTTATCCCTTGTTCTCGGAGGAGATTATTCAGGGTTTCACCAGCAACAGTGTGGCTAGCCCCAGTGTCAGCACATGCTAGACCCCACATACCATTTACTTTAATCTTCATTAACATTGCCTGGGGTTCTTGTATCGCACACGTTTGAAATTTCAAGCAGCTAACCTGGGCGGAATCAACTTTAGCGTTTGGCGTACACGTAGGACATTTTGCCTTTACGAAACCCGGTTTCCCACAGCCATAGCAGCTAATAGGTCTTTCATAATTTTTACTAACAGTTCTATTTGTTGAGTATTTATGATTAACACCATTCTTACAATTTTTAAATTCATTACTGATCTTGTACTTAGAATTTTCCTTATGTTATTCTTGTTTTGTGTTTCTACCTTTTAGGTTTCTAATTTCTTCGTAAGAATCTAGTTTATCAACTAAAGAAACTGGATCGTTCCACTCGCTCCAGTGGTCTAAAAAATGTTCTTTGTAATCAGGGGGACACTTCTTTTTTATTTGATCTGAAATTATTAGATCTTTCAACTGATCAAACGTAGTGACATTCAGCTCATTGAGCCAACCTTCAAAAAAATTTCTTAAGTCATAGAAGTAATCTCTCCAAGTAGAGTCTGGACTTTTCCTGTGTTGGACGAAGGATTGTCTAAATTTTTCCGCACTCATCTTGAATCGGCGTAATAAAATCTTTTTTTATTTCCGCATACTCCTGTGGGTTAATCTGAGAATCCGATTCTATTGCAATTAACTTTGAAATTTCAATAGGTAAAAGCCCGATCAGGTATACTACCCATTTTGATTCTGGTATTTTTAAAAAAGTCAATTGTTTCTCAAAAAGGTTTAAAAATGTACTAATGTCATCTACCATTGGGTCAAATTGAGGAATTAACCCCTTAATTTCAAATTTAGATACATCTGAATTACTAGGTTTAAGAACGGTTTCTGTTTCTGTAGCATGGGTTATATTTTGTAACTTAAGTTTCTCTAATTCAAACATACGGTCATCATTTTCCTTTTGAATTAATCGCGCTTCATTTTTTTTCCTTTCAGTTATCAAATTATCGAGCAATTCTTTAGTGAATTCTTCATCATACCCTGCACTTTTAAGAATTGCATTCTTTAAATCTATTATTTTGTAATCCTCTTGAACTGCGATGTTAAGTTCACTGGCTAAATTAACTAGATCTTGCTTCTTTCCTTTAGCAAGGTACGCCATAATTCAATTTTTATAATATCTAAATATTCTCTAAAAGTATTTATACCAATTTATTCATTTAACCAAAAATAAAATTTTCGAAAATACTTCGGCACATGAATAACAATTCCACTTAAAGTATATTTCAATTACTAGATAAATCTACTCAAATAAGAACCTTGTTTCTCTTTAAGCAATCAGCTTTAAGCTATGAAATGAAGTTTATCTTCTTTTAAACAACAACAGAATAAAATAAAATGAGATCACTGATTCACCTTATACAACGTCTACAGCTCAAGACAAAACAAAACTTTATTAGCGGCAACGGCGTCAAAAGTCAGCACATCTGTCTGCTGAGAACAGAAAGCAGAAATATACACTTGTTATTCTCTTAGTTTTCAGTGTGAAAACGAAATTCTGGAGAACAACTTTTTTCAGAATGAAAAAATAGTTTTCCTTTCTTTTCAAAAGTTAGAATTCAGATATGAAAATTATTCAGATTTTCAAGCTTCAGGCACCAAAGGAACTGGCATACGTATATTAAATTTGATCTGGATGATCAAAACAAAGCTAAACAAGAATTTTCTTCGA
This sequence comes from Cheiracanthium punctorium, assembly GCA_038373885.1. Classification (NCBI taxonomy): domain Eukaryota; kingdom Metazoa; phylum Arthropoda; class Arachnida; order Araneae; family Cheiracanthiidae; genus Cheiracanthium; species Cheiracanthium punctorium. Next base: position 6,590 of record JAWZYV010016260.1, read on the forward strand.
TCCGGATGATCAGAATGAACTGAATTCAGGGTGAATTCTAAACCAAAATTTTTCTTATATTTGCCAGGATGACAAAATTAAGAAAGTTCCTTGAGTGATGATCAAAAAGAAGTAAAAATCACTTATCTGCAGATATATCCTTTGTCATCATTCGGGCCACGGGTTGGGCGCCATTTGTGCCGGTCGGCTAGCTTTGGGGCAGAGAGCAGGGGCGTAAGGAAAAAAGACGTAAATCATTCCATGAAAACAGACCACTTGAGACAACAACACATTTTACTAACGAGAACGACGGTTACAACACACAAGTTACATTTAGAATGGATAATCACTATCTCAGAACATACGGTAACTGCTACGCGCGAATACGCGAGCGAAGAGAGAGATGAACGAACGTTCTCTCGCCGGCAGGGGGAGCGTCGCGTGAAAGAAAGATGATATAGGAGGCGCGCTACAATGGTGTTTTACACCAACGAATTCTTTGATCTTTTTAAGGATTTACATGTAAAGCAGTAAATCCTTAAAAAGATGAGTTTACAGTTATACATAGAGAAAAAACTACAATATATGAAACTACAAAGTATAGTGTAGAGAATTTGTTTTTTATTGTTAAGAATTTATTGGTATTTACATTCTACATCTATAAATGTTTGTATTTGCTGTGGAAGCATGCATATTGAGACTCGGTATGTGACTTTTATATGGAAGAAAGAGTGTTCTGTAGTTTAGAGTTTTTTAAGATCTTTTCTTTTTGTGCAGTGCAAGAGTTTTTTCTGTTTTCAATGAGACTTCACATCTGAGAGATCGGTAGAATATGCCTTTGTACTTGAAAACTCTTCATAGATGTTTTTCCTTTCTGTAGAACAGCCGTTCTTTACGTTTCGGGTGGAAGTAAATAACTTTAAGCTCGGATCAATCGGTTTTTTTGGTGAGACAGTGCATAGTTTTTTTCCATAGGTGCTATCCTGTCATAATGTGCCCAGCTTTTAAGAGTTCTTCAACAGCTCCTGTGTTCAGTTGCCATGTGAACAAATCTGACGGAAAAAAACTGCAGGAATTGTCATTGGCATAACCATAGATGGTAGCTTGTGTGCTTTGTATTAGTTTTCAATATCTGCAACTAGACAGTGGTAGAAGATTCCTGTGGAATTTGTAGACATGCGGGTGATAGAGGCTTTCGATGTGAACTGTAGCTATATGATGGGGATAAAAACTTTCTTCCTTAAGAGTGACTGACGCAGTCAGCCAGAAAACGCTCCAGAAGATCCCCGGGGTAAAGTACTGGCAATGAGTGACTGACACAGTCAGCCAGAAAACGCTCCAGAAGATCCCCGGGGTAGAGTACTGGAAGAGGAGCGATGGACACCCACCGAGGAGGCTTTGGAGCGGCAGGTACCCGCGGAACTACACTTGGCAAAGAGTGACTGACGCAGTCAGCCAGAAAACGCTCCAGAAGATCCCCGGGGTAGAGTACTGGCAATGGAGCGATGGGCACCCACCGAGGAGGCTTTGGAGGGGCAGGTGCCCGCTCCGGAGCTGTTACGTAAGAGTCCACTCCTGAGCTAGCCACACTAAAATAATCGTCAACAGACGACATTCTGCTTAGCTCGGATAAAGTTCAGAAGTACAGTCAGAATAATGAGTCGCGAAAAACGGTGAGAGCAGTTACTTTGTATTACACAATCAGCAGCTGATGTTTGAAATTCGTTGAAAGTTTAAAAGTATGCGTAAAACAGTAGTTTATCCGTAAAAATAATAAGTTGTAGAAAATACAAGAAGTCAGTATAGTACAAATGAGCAATTTTTCACATCAAAAATCGAAGAAATCGCAGATTTTATTCGCAAATGTTCGCCTTTCCAACTCACTCTTTAAAAAGCTTGGTTAGAAATGATATGTGTATTTGATTGTTGCAAATTTTTGGAGTTCACAATAATATATCACCCTCAGGTTTCTAACAATGGAAACGAAAGTTGTGAGACTCTTTAACAATGTCAAATTCCGAATTAAAACAATGTGTAAAGTTATTCTTTCGATTCAATTTATTCATTGTACAAAAACATGTATCTTTAGACATGCTAATTGAGCGTCAGACTGCATTTTCAGTACGTTTATATTATTGTAAGAAGTACAAAGTACTTTTGAACATACTGTGCGGTGAGCTCTAGTGGTACAATACTCCTCGCTTGTAACATATTCTTTGTTAAGTTATAAATCGACTTTGATCATGATGATTTAAGTCTTGCACTTGTTTGTAAATCCTGGCTTTCATTAGACAGCACAACCAAAGACAATGAATTGGTTTTTGATCACAACATGGCTGCAATTCTGTATATCGTATTTCAGAATCCGGAATTTTCCTTTATTTCCTGACATTATTTTGACTAGGGAAACTTTTTGTTACCTCACCAACTGTAAACTGGAAAATTCCAGTAATTCCAAATAAAGTTCCGTTTTCCATTCAGAAAGGAATTTCTTATTTTTTTTTTTTCAAATGGCGGGCCTTATAACAATGCCTTTAGTCATTGCCCCCCCCCTAAGGCCGGAATTGTTGGTCACTTTATTATTAGAAAGGGGCAGCTGACGTCACACGTAGACATTGTAGAGCTCTGAGTGGCAAAATCTTGGACCTTCAACCAATCAACTGGACAACTTCTGCCACTCAAACGCGCCCATAGATTTTGCGCATGTTGTTTGTTTACACTTTTGCCCCTTCCTAATAGGGGCACGTAGTAGGTGGACCAACGTTGTGTACCATCGCCCCCCTTAGTGCACCTGCACGATGGAATGTGTGAACGGCGACTGAGTGTCTGGAAGGACAAAGGACAGTATTAGACTCCGGACTCTTAGCTGAAAAGAGCGATTTTAGGCTTCTTGCTTTCAAAAGGACCGGCGAGGCGTGGGAAAGGCACCTGCCCTAGTGACGTCAAAGCGAATATGACCAGAAGGAGCCGCCATGACGTATGGGCAGCCTAGGCCAATAAGCTGGTCGGGAGGCAGGTTGACCCCCAGATGATGTAAGAAGCCCGATCAAGGGGCCAGATACCTTTGAACGGAGAGAAGAGAGGCAGATGTCCCTAGACTGCGCTCCGAGGCGTTTTTATTTGCTGCGAGAAAAAAGTTCAGTGATCAATGAACTTCCAGCCGGTCTGAGATGAGACCGCACATCCGGTACTCGACTGCATTTGTACCAGTAATTTTTGTTATGTTTAAAATTAAATTTTGTTAAGTTTTGACAAGTGATTTTATTACAGGCTACTACACAGACGATAGTGTTTGCTAACAGAATTAAAATGTAGCTGTGATGAGATTATTAGAGCCGCTCCTATTAATCTGAGACGACGTCACAGTTGCCACCTATGAAGGGACGGACACAATGACATCCACGCCCAGTCGGGGATCTAACCTCGATCGCCGGGAGTTGAACCGGAAACCGTAGTACGGTGCTTTATCCACCATACAAGCTGATCGGCAGGAAATTCTCAGTTGAATAAGTTAAAATAACATGTAAATTTCATCTATACACCAATTAATTTCAGGATGCACATTTACAGTGCACGAGTCTTTAATATATTTTTGTGTTATTAACAAAATTTGTGTAAAATGAAAATACTTTTACAGATTTTTCGAATCACTTAAAAGTGCCTTTAAGAAAGAGTGTGACACATCAGATATACACAAGAATACACCATAGACATCTATGCAATAGACGGCGCATCCGGCAACCTGGCATGTACACAAGATTATTATCACCTCAGTCAAACAGTCACGTAGTATTCCTTATTACTGCGCTGCATATCTGCGCTATAGGATGCGCTGTCTACAGTATTAGCTGCCCGTGATCAAAAACCACAGCTCTTAAGAATTATTTCCCCCCATAATATCGCCGAAGGAGCAATAACTGTCTCAAGCTGGCTGCATCAGTCTAATTTTCACGTGGTGCGTCCTTGTTACTGCATTACATATATATTGGCCATAGGATACGCTGTCTACCTTATTAGATGTCTATCGTTACATAATACTCTGCTATTTCTGGGTTCGTCGTTCTAAAGTCCAGCTGGTGTAGAAAGTTCTAGTAAAAAGTCACTTGTCAAGATGGAACACAAACTTTATTGGGGGGGGGGCATTGAACTTTTTACATAGGTCTGTACATTGTTAAAAAATGAAAAGTAGAGTGTGAAATCGTAAAGTATGCCAATCTAAAGATCTAAAACGAAATTTCGGAGGGGGTCGTGGCCCCCTCACTGGAGCCGCCCTTGACCTCGAGCATAATGATTTGAATAGAATACTATTGCACATTATTGTCGGGGCTCAAGAATGGATTTTAAAATTCAATTATCTCATTTTATCATCCATGCTCTGTATCAAAAGTTTGAATATGTGAAAATCTCTCTTCGCTGTTGGGATTTATCTGTTAATGGTAACAATTGATTTAAAATGAATCCTATTTGAAGTTATAAAACGTAGCTGTGCAACTGATTTAATTGTGCGGTAATTAAATTCAAAAGCATGTATGTAGCAGGTATTGAAAAACGTTCTTCCGATTGTAGCTACGATGAACAAAGGAGAAGAAATAGCTCCTAAAATTTACTTTTCGGAATATGTTTTACCGGTTTCAGATTCAACAAGTAAATATAATCATGTCAAACCCATCAAGCATAAAGAGACACTGAACACGGTGATGGCTGAAGTATGAAGCTCCCGGGTTCGCGCCTATTGCGCTGTTGTCAATCAAATTATACGTAGTTTTGATGCATTCTATTTAACCTATATACTGACCTATAGAAGAGTAAATAAAGCATTAAACGTCGGCAGATGAGTGTAGCGTGCCGGTCTCGGGTTCTTTCATCTCATGCAGATTTTGATCTAACAGACTGAAGTTTTATTTCAGTTTTCTGCAGATGCAATGTGGATAGCCGTTAAACCCCTTTAATAAGTCGGCCGCCCAAGGCAACCCCTCTCCATACAGATGCTCCGTCATGCAGTCACGTTCCCATAACACGAAACACCAAACACAGGCAAATTCAGTGTACTTTCCATGTTTAAGAAGCAAAACATTACTTGAAAACCTTTTAACTCGATTGTGTAAATTGCACAGATCAGCTTTCTCCTACAAAAAGTTGCATGCTTATTCATCATAAGATACAACGAAATAAACAAAGAAGGCCACAGAACTCCTTTCATTATATCTCGGGTAGATTTGGCCACGAGGGATTTGCAGCTCTTGCTAATCTTAGAAATCTAATAGAAAGAAAGTTACACTTAAGTCATTAAAAAATTATCTGTATTCTTAAAAGTACGTATTGTTGCGGAATTACTCTGCTACTCCTGGGGTTCGTCGTTCTAAAGTCCAGTTGGTGTAAAAAAGTTCAAGTAAAAAGTCACTTGTCAGGATGGAACACAAACTTTATTTCTTCTAGAACTTCGTAGAACAATCAGCTGTACACAATACACAAGCACAATCTAGCAGTAACGTGCTTTTAACAGTTCGTCATCAGAAGCTCTTCAAATGCTGTATCAGAAGCTCTCACAAATGCTGTATTCCTCACACAATATAAGTCACTTTCACAAGCAAAAATTCAGTGAAAATATACGAGAAATAACACTAACAGTCTCTCAAGACTCAGCGATGAAGAATTTACACACAGCACTTTGAAAACAGCTTCGTAAAGCAAGCTAAAACACAGATTCTATAGCACTATCAATTAATTCACAAGCGTACTGAGCGAGCTCTTCACACATCGAGCGTTCAACTCGCACTGACTGACTGCGGGGCGATGCCCGCTTCTATAAATAGCCGACGCAGGAGGTACAAGAGGTTTCCAGAAAAGTCAATTTCTCGAGGGTTCTACATAAAGCGTGAATTTTGATAACGTCATAGAAGAGAAATGTTAGGTTATTATGCGTTTTTAATGCAGGAAAAACAACTTCCAGGCCCCATTGGGAAAATCGCGCCAAATGACCAAAAAGTCGCCAAGCTTGGCGACTTTTGGCGAAATATTGCCAAATTTGGCGCCAAAAATAAGTCCTCAAAAGTGAAGAGATCTAAGCTCTAGGACTAATATTTCTCGAGTTTTCTAGAAGCCCATAGAAAAACATACGGGAAAGCGAAACCTCCGTATCTCCGGTTCTAATTGGCCGATTTTGATGCAACAAAAAGCAAAATTTATCTATTTGAAGCGTAGAATACGAATTTTAAACCATTTTAAGCCCCAGAGCAGCGGGTTGCCCTGAAAATTCGTAACAGTATTTATGTTTTAAAGAATGCTGTTTGTAGAAATGGATGTATGTATGATAAATCTCCATCTTCTACTAACATCCATCTTCTACTAGTTTTCTACAACAAAAGCAACTGAAAAGCTTTTTCAACCTCAATCCATGCAGTAGGTTGATATAGGGGATAGATAGTGCTTTGGCAAACCAAACTTGAGGCACTTGTCCCATCAGCTGACTTGTATCAAGATCTCACACGCATAATTCTTGCGCATCGAACTTGCCTTCGTTTTCTAAGGAGCTCATGCCGTCGCATTTGCTCATGATCACTCATTGCCGTTTCCGCCTTTGTATTTCTAAGAAAACATGGCACATTTCTAAGAAAAAATTGCACTGCTCTGCACATGGATGACAATCATGATTTGTTAAAAGTTCTCAGATAACCTTTTACAGGCGAGTGTATTTTTTTCTTTTCTCGTGTTTTTAAAGCATACTTTTTATAAATGAGGAATTTTCGAATATATTTACATCGACTAAGACTTGCCGTTAGTTTTTTCCTTTTCTTTTCCTGCCAAGATGCCCCGATATATGTACGTTGAGAGTCAATTTTTTTTAGTTTGCACTTAACACTCGCTAAATATAGCGATGTAAAACAAGTCTGGTCTATCTCTTCATTTCCGTGCTGCAAGTCACGTGGTTCAGACTTTCCTCATTTTGTAAACGGTTTTTGGATGGCGATGCGCTAGCATATTTCTACTCTCAGCCTCTATCACCCGAAACCCATTTATCTCGATTTTTTAACCTTTTCCATGAGATTCAAGATAGACAAATTCGACTACCTTTAAATTTTATACAAGGGCATTATCGTTCCTTTAAAACGCTTATTTCTATTATTCCTTTCATGAGAACTTATGAATTTCATATTCCAGATAAGTGAATTTTTGTAAGAGAACATTACTTCTACTTCTACTTCCTTTGCTTTTGAAATGGCCGGCTCAATCGCGAGTTTATCGGCGTCATTAATCGAGTTTTCTCTATTTGCCAAAATCTGCTTTTCGATCCAATCTAATGATTCACCTTTGATTTATTGTATTCGGATACGGAATATTCACACGTCCATCGACTGTCTGAATGCAGTTCGCCGAGACTCAAAAGGGATTCCCCCCTCCCTTTCTCCATTTGAAAATTTAATGCATTTCCCAAAACCCATCCACAATAGATAGGAAATACTGTGTTTGCCGAGATGAAACCGAGCTCGATGTTTGTGTGTGTGTGTGCACAATAACAAAACGCAGATATTTGTGGACAGAGTATAGTTGCTAATGTTTCGGTGTTGAATGGAATATACATTCACTCGCAGTATTCGAAAAGTGTTCGATTGAGCTGGGATGTGCATTATTTTGGAAAATAATCAGTTTTGAAAGTCCATTAGAGATCCAATAGATGTATTGTTATGGAAGATAATCAGTTTGAAAATCCATTAGAGATCCAACAGATGTATTGTTGTGGATTACAGCACACAATTAGAATTGCGTTGAACTCCACAGAGAGCAGATATTGAGCTCTTTGGAACTAATCGGTTTTCAGAAAACAGACTTGTACAGACGCAATCGTACACATTTTTAATTCCTTTGACAAAAATAAGTACAAAGTGAACGCCAATGAAGTTGGTTCACGTGAAGGCTGGCCAAAGTAAGGGAGCCATAGAGGCTATGGTCCCCTTCGAAATTTTGTTTTACAATTTTAGATTTGAATACTTCACGATTTCACATGATAAATTTGAATTTTGAACAATTACATGTAAAAAATTCAATGGCCAACTCCAAGAGTTCAATCTCGAACCGCCTTTGATTCACGTAAGTATCTCGAAAAGCCGAAAGTGTGAAATGCGATGAATCTTGCGTTTACTGCAATACAAACTTTTATTGACATATTAATATGTTAATAATTTTTGCCTTAGTTGATATTGTAACAGCGTTTACCGTAGTTTGCAACAAAACTGATAACTATAATAAACGATTCAAGTGTATTTCCTTGCACAATTAAAGTCAAATATGTTCGTTCAATTCGATTATTGCCAGGAGTACACTGATAAAACTGTTTTGTTGAATTAACAAAATTTGTTTGTTAAAATTATTTGGTTATCTCAGCAAAACATTTTGTCAATTTAGCCAAAAAATTTTAGTCAGACGGCAAGTCGAATCGCTGGCAAAAATTCAGACTTTAGCTGTTGGGCTCCAGGCACTACAGATTAATACAAAAGAGATGAGAAAACTGTAATACTAGGAAATAAAACTATCTCAATTATTAAAGAAATCAGGTTTCACAGAAGAATTTCTTGGCGGTCATTCTATGCCCACGGGTCATTTTGATTTGGCTGTTATTTTTTTTTTAATAGAAGAAATCGGATCCAAACCTTTTATGTATCCATTAAAAAGAGTGCAAAGTTCTGTCAAGGAAATAACACCAAAAAGAATTGATTAAAATGGAAAAGCACTCTACCAAATAGATATATTGCAATGTAATTATTGAGTTGAGTTGAAATAAAAAGGAAAGACTGGACATTTCGTAAAAAGGGATTAGGAGAAATTTTTGTAGTTAATGCGATACAAAAAATAGAAAGACATCAGTGATGCTTTTTAATTAAATGATAGATTTGTTGTAACGGAAACCGCAAAGAAAATGACATGGGTTTCCTTTAAAGACGATACTGCTTAATGTTTGGGTTAGAAATTATTAATTCACACACAGGCATATTTCAATGAATATCAGTACATAAATTACATGATCTTAAATGTTGATAAATATTAAGTGTGATCTATATGTTTAAAATACTTTTAAAAAGAAACAGTAAACATCCTTTTAAGTGTGAATGTTCCAAACACATATCAATTGTTTAAATTTCATTACTACCGAAAAAGCTTTTGTAGATAAAATGACGTAATATAGCCGTTTCGAACTTTAAGCACCCTCTTTTTTTTAAATACTGCGTCATCTTTCGAAGGTCAAAAAGCTAAATTCGGAAACAAGCGGAATTCGTAATGGAAAAAAGAATACGCCGAATGCTATTCCGATCCAAACTGCGACAGCAAAAGAATATTTATTTTTAAAAGAAATCGCATATGAAATCCACGGCAGCATGAACGTAACGTATTATGTGAGATAGATGTATGGAACTGCGTATCGCCCTGGTATGGGTCAGAGTTCTGGTATGGGTCACGGTTTTGTAAAAACATTTTTCAGGTACTTTAAAATGGTTTGTTGCTTTACTATTTTAAAGAACTTTTACATTAAACATATGTTTGTCAACACATCTTCTTTTCAAGTACCGAACTTTGTGGTTAGTATTGCAATGCGTGTAGGTATTTTTAACGTGAGATTACGTTCCTCTACAACAGTATTACCGTTGTAGCAACGGTATGTACAACGGTATATATCGATATTCGTTCTGTATGAAAGCGATATTTTTTTCTCCGTGTAAAACTGAGCACCATTCGTAAAAATACAAGCCCTAATTAACGAGGCCTTTTAGGTCTGACCCAGTGTGTTTACATTCAGTGGCTTGATTGTTTTCTGTTTAAAGAATTCAGCATGGCGAAGATGGTTGGAACTGTCTCCTGTAAAATAAATTTCTGCTTCAGAGCAATTAAACCTGATGTCTTAACCAAGAGGAGTGAGGGGGAATATTCTCTATCTTTCCTAAATCACATATTCCATTTTCCCTTTGACTTCTTCTCAACAACTAAGGACCTCTAACTGTTAACTCAGTTTACCAAAGCATGGGATTGGTTTGATTGGGTTATTGCATTGTAGCATTCATTTATTCTGGCACTTACAGAAAGCGTGTGACGGAGTTTTTGCTTTGGCTATTTTACCATTATTAACTTGTGCTGTCACGGATTAAATCAGGTTCGATACACTTAGTTGCAATACATGAAGACATTAGAATACTTAAAACTGTTTATTTAAAAGAACTGTTGAAGCATAATATTATTTATTTATTTGTCAGGAGAGGACATCTCACGTCACTGAATGTGTCGTTTAGAGCTACGTACTTCCTTCCCGGAGTTTCCCGACACAATTTGGGTCCTCAACAGAAGTTGGCAGAACTTCTGAATATTGGCACCCCTCGGAAACTGCTGGCGACCGCCAAGAGGACTTTCGTAAACACGGATTTAACGCGCACGTACACCACATGTACACGTTGGTCTTTAGTGGTACGCTAGTATTGAGCCCACAACCTTCCGGTTACGAGCCGAACTCCTTGACAACTAGGCTACCACGGCCCTAAGCAAAATCTTATTACAATAACGGCTGGTTGTGGCTCGGCGAAATAAAAATGCGTCCTACAAGGACAGTGAAAGTAAGATGGAATGATTTAAAAATTACGCCAGTACGGAATTACACATTAGCGAGAACAAAAATTTGGCTGAGATAAATAACGCCAATCCCAGAGCAACCCCAAAACCTAATCCAATAAAACTGAAATAAGCTAGCGCAACTCTCGTTTCCGAGATTTCCACACTAATTTTTACTACGAATGTAGCTAAAAAGTCAAAATTTATGTAAAATAAACTGTTTGAAGATAGTGTGAAAATTTCGGAAAACCGAAAGAGGCACTATGAAACGAATCGAGCCCTCTTTGACGATTGCAGGTACAAAAATACTACGCAGCGTTGCAAGAGAAAAGTCCGTACTAATGTAATCTACTTTTAGCCCAGAGGGCGACACGATTCTCCTGAGAATAAAAACACAATTAAGAATAATGCATACGGGGAAAAGCAATATACAGATTTAAAAGCCGAAATAATAGAAAAATGAGAACAGAAAAATAAATTTAAAATACATGATCCTGGATAGATTAAATTTAAGAAACGCATAAAAAAAAATGATAATTAAAATTATTGGTCTACATCACAAGGGGAGAGACCGTCATTTTCTGCAGATGGATATTTAAAGTTTACATTTTGATATCACGTCATTTATAGTTAGATCTTTCAATTTTATTAAATAATTTCATTTCCACGCATTCTATATTCGAAATGGGCGTGCTTGATTATAAAAATTTTATTTATATCGATAGAAACGTTTAGCCATTTTTAGACACCTTTTATTATTAAAATTCACGCTCCGTGCTTTGCTCTCTTGAAAAGTTTCTTAAGAAACACACGGAAAATAATAAAATGCTCAGGGGAAAATCGGGATTCAGCTCTGCTCAGTAACCAAATAGAATGCTGCGTTTGCATCTTTCATAAATACATCTTCAATGAATCTGCAGGAAAATCAAGAAACACATTCTGTAAATTTTTCATTCTTGTGTCTCGAAAAAAATGCATCGCTGCCTATTTAATACAAATGTGATATATACCAGGTTTCTTTAGCACTGGAGCAATAACTTGCATTAAAATCAATCAGGTTCTTTTTACCGTTGATATAACTTGTCTATACGATTTGTCACGGCGAGGCACTTTTCAAACGTCGCATTCAGTTGAGCTCACATTTGGTATGCATATTATGAACCATCGTTGTGCAACCGTTATTGATTTTGGTGTGTGTAAGATATTTTTTTACAGGGCTGCAAAAAGTACTTCTCATACATTGCGGCCTATGACAAGAAATACCTAAAAAGTGCCAGACAGAGCAAGTAGGGGATAATATGTTGAAAGTCACGAAGGCTTGCAATGTTTAATGATTTTGGCAATTTTTGAATTAAAATTAGATTATCTAGCTGATTTGTACAAACACATCTTCGTAGTGCAGGTCTTTGAAGAATTGTACTTGAGTCTCCTTGGCCCCAACTAAAGAAAGATTTTTTCACTAGTTAACGAACACTTATTTCTTCTGTATTCTACACTTGTTTCTTTAAAAAGCATTTTTTAGCAAAAGATAAAATGGTTTCTTGAGTACAGCAGGACACCGACTGTATACAATATACAGGGTGCCCAGCAATTAACCAAAAGTTTGAATTGCTTAGTAAAAGAGTTTGAGAAGAGATTTAAAGAAATATCCACTTCACGTATAAGTACACACTTATTCCTATTGAATGCACAAGAGTTTTGAAGTGCTTCCCGTTACTCGCAACAATAGGGCGAAGCCTATAAGATCAAAGTTGAACCAAAACTGAATGAATAGTTCGCAGTGTGATGGCCGAAATTTCAACAGAAAATGAAAATCCTCTGTTCGATGATCACATTCAGTATTTTACTAATGTAAACTGCTTGCAAAGACGCGTGCCAAAGGACTGGTGCGAAAGGACATATGAAGAGTCCACGGGAAGAACGATGAGAGTCCAATACAGCTGATTTTCTAAAAAATCGAAAGGCGCACGGGACTTTCATCGTTCTTCCCCAGTAAACTGCATCTTTGGGCTATTTTTTCAGGGTATTCTCATCGTTATTTCCCCTTATGGTTTCGGATACTAATAGTGCCACTAATGAACAACAGAATGCAGTAGAAACCTCAACATTGACGAAAAGTGGACTCTCATCGTTCTTCCCGTGGACCCTTCATATAGAATACTTTTTACTGCAATAATAATAATAATAATGCTGAATTGTTTATTTATTTTTTTTCCTTCAGTTCAAAAGTGACAGCAGCTTTTCCCCACTTAGATGTAATGTACATTATTCCCATAAATGGAATTGATTGTGCTTATTTTACTTAACAAATAGTTCTAGAACCATCAATGCAATCCGTCCTGTTTGATATACTGAATGAGCATTTAGTTTTTGTATAAAATTCTATTTGAGTTTTGCATTCAGTTTTATGGCTCAACAGGAGGAAACACCGGTTTTAGTGACTTTGGAATTGAGTGAACGAAATTGGCCTGTCCCGAGACGTTCACTATAACCGGAGTTGCCTGTACTACAAACCTGTTATTCCACACACGAATCCAGTGTCTAAAGACATAATTCTATTATTATGAAGTACCATTCCAGAATATTCATGGATGGGAATTGTTCTGTACATTTGTGCAGCCTCGATTTGAGACCAACGAAAACTTCTTTAAACCGGACCTGTTTGTGCTGTACATGCCGGACAGGGTAGTAGTTATTGACGTACAGGTGATAAACGACCCATTTCAGCTGGAACGTACTCACCACTATAAAATAAAAAAAAATATTGAAACAGTCTTCCCACCTTCCTTGAAGGGCTCCGCCCGGAATACCAAGTCACGTCTGTGACGTTGAACCATGCGTTGAACTGGAGGGGGACAATCTGCAAGTCCTCTGCCAAGCCTTTGCTTAGCTTGGGGGGTACTTGAGGATGAAAGATATGGAGATCCTTTCTACCAGGGTGCTTTTTGGAGCATACTTAGTAAAAATGACGTCTTGGCGAATAAGATTGAAGAAGGGGGTTGGCCAAGACCATTCCGATTCGTACTTTTGGGTACAAGGCCGTTGTATCATGATGAGGGACTCAACCTCGGTCGAGACAGAAACCTTAAAAAATCCTTTATTCGGGTGCACGATGATGAAAGTTTTGAAACCGCTGCTTTAGGCTTTAATAACTTTGGCACTGAAATTGTCTCACGGTTGCCACTCAATTTCTAAAACTGAATTACATTTCTTTTCGGGATTTTACTCAACTATTCTCCCAGAAAATAGGTTCCCTTTACTATACGAAAAATGAGATAAATTTCCCCTTTTAAAATCCCCTGAAGAGGTCGGAGCTACTTACAAGAGATATTCTTTTCTCCTTTTACACCGATTTTCTGTAAAAATAATAAAGCTAACTCCGTAATTGCTATCTCCACTCTAAAGTAATCCGCTGTCTTCGAAACAGATATATTTTCTCTTTTTAAAGCTAATAAAAAGTAATAACATAAAAGTACTTTGAGCTACCTTTCTCCAGATAGAATAAATGCGTTTCCATTTTTAAGGAAAAAACAACAACAACAAAAAATAAAGTTGGGAAAGTTTATTGAATGATGTTATCTTTCTTGTGTAGTACTATACTCTGGAAGTTAATAGAAACTCATAAAAAGTATTAAAAATGAGTTTTTTATTCCTTAATTTTGTATTTCATGTAGAAAGAGTATTGTTTTGTGTTATGGCAAGCGTGTCTACGGGTGAGGAGGTGCCTTCTTCGGAAGACTTTTTAACCCTTTGAAACCCAAGCATGTTTACACTATTTTCCAGTATTTCCAGGTGCCAAGAGAGATTGCTGTATTCCCGACATGAATTTCATGAATAATACAGAACTTTGTCTAAAATCTGCTGTAAAATAATGATATCTTTGTTGTCACTTAATTGTTCTATGGAAAATTTCAATGGTATTTTAAAAACTGAATTAGGAAATTTCACTAATGCTTATATTTTTTGGGGAATAGCGGAGAGCTGATTTCACGGTTTAGTTAATTTCACGGCGAAACCAACGCCGCGTTAAGATGCTTGAATTTGTATTCACGTTACATGGGGAGAAAACCTATTCATTAGATCAACAGCCACGCATTAGGCCCGAGCACGGAACCCGTTCACAATTCCGCCTTCTACCGCTTCCAGTGCCTTATCCACTCTTCCATGCGAAGCAAAACAATAATGTTTGTCTTCAGTTGAACCCGCTTAATGAAATATCGGTTAAAAGAATATTCCGCTTAACCTTCTATCTACCGAATTAAGAATTGGCCAGAATATCACCTTTAATCTATTTTTTTCTCTTGTTAGAGCTAAGCAATGAATGATAAATACTGATTAATGTAATAAAAAATTACAAAAAAATAATAAGCATAAGCTATGTACCTTGGATAACTGGTTTTATAAACAGTGAACGAGTCTTTTTCAAAAGAGTATAAGACCCACCCATCTTAAGGAGTCCCGTAATACTTCGATGAACACACTGTTAGAGAATCTAATCCTTTAATCATAAATCCGGCGTGTGAAAATTCACTCATGCTCTTTTTGGGGGGAGGAGGGTGTGATGCAGATCACCACATATCTTATTTTTAATTACCAATTACTTAACTGTTAATTATTTCTAAATTTAATCTGTGTTCAAAATTTATTCTTTGTACTTTCGATTCGGATTTCCTTAGCTTCCCCTGTAATGGTTATTTTTGCACTATTAATATGTAGGCGATGACTTGGTAGTTTTTGATGTGTGCAAATTACATTCAGAATTTTTTTTTTTATTTTGTGTATATATAATATGTGTCATTTTTGTACTGAGGTGAATGTTAAAGAGTTATTGTAATTTGACACTATTTTTTATTTGCTTTTGTTGTATATGTATTATTTTTGGAAAATTTGCCATTTATATTGAGAATGTTTTACCTGATATATGTGAACGTAAATTTTACAAGGTACCTATTGAACATTTACATTCATTGCAAATTGCACTGGACTATTACGTATAAGTTGCAACAGACTATTTACAAGAAAACTAAAGTTACAATTGTGTAGATAGAGACTGCCGAACTGCATTGAGTAAATCATGCTTGAAATTTTCATACATGTCGGCATGTTTTGCATATTTGTATTTAACTATGTAACTACTCAACTGTACTCAACTACTCAACTGTATTTCAACTGTACTCAACTGTACTCAACTGTACTCAACTACTCAACTGTATCTCAACTGTACTCAACTACTCAACTGTATTTGTGTTTAACTATGTAACTACTCAACATATTCATTGCAATTCTTTTTGTGATATTCTAATTTTGTATTTTAATGTATGTATAGGTGGCTGGTCTTTTCTTGTTTTACCCCTATGTAGGTGGTTTTTTTTGTGGGTGTTGGGGAGATATGTGATTCAGATTATCACATATCTTATTTTTAATTATCAATTACTTAATTGTAAATTATTTCTATATTTAATCTGTGTTCAAAATTTATTCTTTGTACTTTCGATTCGGATTTTCTTATCTTCCCCTGTAAAGTTTTATTTCTGCACCTGCCGTATTTAAAAGCAATCTTCCGTTTTCATTTATTTTTCCTTTTTATTTCACTTTTGCATTTGTAAAGCCTAGCGTTTCAATTTCGATGGTTTGTTTATGACCATATAAGGCATCAAATCTATAAATAACATTGGCTTTCATTTTGGGTTACAATTTAGCTGATAGATTTTTTGTTTTATCCTGTTGGCGCGTCGGGGATTCAAAATAATTATATTGAAATGTACTTAACGCCTGCTGGCGTCACGTTGCTTTCGCACTTTGTTTGGCATGTTTTGCTTCTGTACTAACCTCTTGGCATGAGTTTCTCGCTATCATTCTCGCCTTACCTGTTGCCTATAGAACCCGCGTCTGTTTGGGGTCTGCCCAGCCACCGCTGGACTTAATATTTTGATGTTTATATATATGTTATATATATATAAAATAAAATGTAAATGCCACTTTACGAAGTCTTGCTCATTTATCACGGCCTTGCAAAGAACCTGGGGAAAGCTTCCCCACAGAGGGGGCACCACATTAAGAGAAAGTGAGCTAAAAGCTGTCTGTTTAAAACAATCTACTCTGATAGAACATTCAATCCTGATGTCAGCTGGATTATTTGGTCGGAAGTATTTGCTAGTTATTTTTCAAAGGAATGGTTGCAATGAGTAGATTTTTTTTTCAATTTTAATTTAACGGTACTTCTAAGTACTGTCGGTAGATAAAGGGTTATAATAATAATTTTACTGCAGCAAACCATAGTAATGTGTCGATCTGAGCCCTGACGATGGAACATCTCGTTTATATGAATAACTAGCTGAAGTACGCGTTCTTCGCACGGGAATGAATGGACTTTTTGATATTACGATTTGTGGTGATTACTATTCATTGTAATAAACAGATATAGCAAAGTGGATATCGCGTTATATTGTGTCCAATAATCATGCATACCGAATTGCAAGGCAATCGTTTGTATGGTGCAGAAGGCCATGCGGCGTAGCGCAATCTAGTGGCGAGTTTTAGCAAAACGGATACGGCGAAAATATTTTTCGCATTCAGATATCGATGTATACGAATTTTCATGACTATCGGCTGGACAGTCCTGAAGTTCATGTGTTGACGCGACATCTAGTGGCAAGTTATAGGAAAATGGATAGCGCCAAACTCTTCCCCGTGTTCAAATATCTATGTATACCTATTTTCATAGCGATTATTTGCACAGTCAAGAAGTGATACACTGCAGGGCCATCTAGTGGTTCAATAAAGTAATGATTTGCTACAGCGCCGTCAAGTGGCGAGTTATAGCAAAATGGATAACGCCAAAATATTCTCATTGTTCAAATAGCTATGCATACTGATTTTCATAGCGACCGTGTTCAACTATCTATGTATACCAATTTTCATAACGATCATTTGCACAGTCAAGAAGTGATACACTGCAGGGCCATTAGTAGTTAATTAAAGTAATGATTTTCTACAGCGCCGTCAAGTGGCGAGTTATAGCAAAATGGATAACGCCAAAATATTCTCATTGTTCAAATAGCTATGTATACTGATTTTCATAGCGACAGTTTGAATGGTCAAGAATTTGGCCTGCTGCAGCGTCATCTAGTGGCGAGTTAAAATAATAATGCATTTCAGTGTCATCTAGTGGTGAGTAACATCAAAAGGAACGCAGTTAGAATATATTCTTAGTGCTCAAATGTGTAAGTATAAAAATTTTTATACCGAGCAGTCGAACGGTATAGAAGTTGATGCTTTGCAGCGCCATTTAGCGGAGATTACAGCAAAATGGATAGTGAAAAATATTCTCCGTGTTCTAATATTCGCGTGTACCAAATTTCATCGAAATCGGTTGGACGATATTCGCATAGCAAACTGCTAAACGGAATAGAATTCAACGTTGTGCTGCGGCACCAAGTGGCAAGTTAAGGAAAACGGATAGCATAAAAACCTTCTCCATCATAAAAGACTTAGGTGAACCAAATTTCATCGTGCAACGGTGCTCAACGGTGCTGGAGTTTTTCAACCTCATAAACACATACCAACATTCATTTTTATCTATAAACAGTGTTATTATATATACCAGTCTCAAATAAAATCCAGTTTCAAATCTAAGCGTCGCCAAAGTGCCAACATACGCCATTTTGCAAGAGTTTTTTCAGGAAATCATTCGAAGCATTGACTTAGCAGCAATCAATATGGGAAATGGTTCGACCGCCAAAGAGTAGCACGCATTTATTTGAAAATTGGAATTCCTTAATACAGCCGATTTTTTTTTTAAATTATCAACTATAATGTGTTTTATTCTTCGTTACTCCGATGTACTAAATGAGAAGATTTCAATTTTCTGAAATTTGGCGGAATTCTCCCAACTTAAATCAATGTACTCAATTGGCGAGTATTCTGAAGTTAAATCGCTTGAAATCCCTTAATAACTGCATTATTTCTTCATGGATCATTAAAATTTAACGCTGTATTCTAATAAAACCTTTACACTTGTTTTCAAAAATCTATTTCCTTAAGCTCTCAATAAATTGCGCCAAGCCAAAAACTGTGCAAACCGCTAGAACTCACTTACTCAAAATTCATATTTCAGCCATTTTATTTTTTCGCCAAACTAAAAAAATTTACACATTAGCCTCGGAAATCTTCAATTCTTATTGTTTTGCGTGTAAAGCATTACATTCCTGCTCTGATTTCCCATGCACACGACATTATAATTTTAAAAAAATAACCTTACGAATATAAACTAACAAAAAAAAATCATTATTATTCTTTTATTTTTACTTTAAGAATTTAAAACATTTTATTCGACAAAATCGCCACACATGGCAACCAACCACGATCCTTATTTCACACTTTTTTCACTACAGGGGTTACAATTACGGAAAGCTTTTTGCGTGAAGAGCATAAAAAATCTCTTAAATTTCGGGAACGGGTGGACTTTCAAAGTTTTAAAGTGGACTACGATTTATTCTATATTATTTTACATATCTGTGCTAAATTTCAGGCCGATAGGTTCATTTTTGTGGATTTGTATACGAACGACATTTTATTCGGCAAAATCGCCACACATGGCAACCACTATCCTTATTTCACACTTTTTTCACTACAGGGGTTACAATTACGGAAAGATTTTTGCGTGAAGAGCATAAAAAATCTCTTAAATTCCGGGAACGGGTGGACTTTCAAAGTTTTAAAGTGGACTATGATTTATTCTATATTATTTTACATATCTGTGCTAAATTTCAGGCCGATAGGTCTATTTTTGTGGATTTGTATACGAATCAAATCCACAAACAAACAAACAAACAAACAGAATTTCATTTTTATTTATAAGATTTTTTGTGACACATCGGCCATTCCGTTAAGAGACATCGACCTTAAATGCTAATCTAAAAGCATAACTATTACGGGTGCATATTTCATTTTACTTTGGCGAACTGCTTCATTCCCTAAAGAATTTGGATTTCCTATTACGCTGTTCTGCACTTTTAAATAGGCTGTAGTAGCCCGGTCAACAAGATGCTGAAATCCGGGTCATCACAGACTTGGACTCGAATTCCGGTTGATCAGAGATTCTAGATTTACGTTCCCGTTAGACCTGTGGGAGGCGCTATGACCTCTTGCTGCGGTATAATCACTACCCAGGCAGCACAACAGTGTACCTTGAGCGTATTTTAACATTCAGAGACAGTTTAGAGAGCATGGCTGGACGTTCTTTAAACGCTCGATAGTTCCAAGTCTTCAAATGTTCAAAGTTAATAGACGTTCATAGAAGTTGTGCTGCCTGAAAGGAACATCTGAAATGAAACATACAGACCTCACACTTTTCACTGTTTTGCAAGACTTCTAAATATATCTACGAAATATCACTGCTATAACATATCACTTTTAAACAAATATACATAAACTAATAAAAATTCCTTTGAATGATTAAATTAACGTTGAAAGAGCAGCAGAAACATCTGTATAAAGTATTAAATGTCGAAGATCAAAACACGAAGAATAGCTTTATTTTTTTGTGCATATAAAACACCTCCAGAGGGAGCGTCATACATCTTTAGAATACACTTAATTCCGCTTACTTGGCAATTTTCGCTGACTATTTAGTGCTCTATTTTCCTGGGATTGGGAGCGGGATTTATTTCGAGTTTGTTCGAGTGACATATATTCCATGTCATGTTCCTTTTTTTTTCGGCTAAATCCTTGTTTTGTTTTCGGAGTTATCTATACGCCTTTTCTTATCGCCATTTTGCTTTTGCTTTTCTGTGTTCTTTTATAGTACAAAGGTGTCATCTCCCGAAGCCCTTAGCTATTGAATCCGGTGTTTGAGAGTTGCGCTATTAATAGTTAGGAATATATCTTTTTTCATATTGGCACATAATCCGAGAGAGGATTAGAATATTGACTGGAATAAGAAATGATTTCTTTATATGAAGATGGTTTTCCTTCGGAGAGTTCTGCTTTCATATTAAGTACAAGTAAAGTCATTATTACTATAAGAAAATGAAAAAATAGAAATCTGATATTCCTTCAGATTCATTACGCTTATGAGTGATTTCTATTTATTTATTTTTTATTATGTTAGAATTTCTTTTTCTAATTGGCGGGCATTGGGTCATAAAGCATTTTGCCACTACAAAAGCCCGAAATGACTAACATTTCATTATGGGAGCACCTAGTGAGCAGCCAGCGTTACCCCCTATGAAGCAACGGGCAAGGTAACTATCATGCCCAATCCGGGATTCTAACCCTGACCCAAGGCGTGATAGAATGGTTCTTAAACTACTGTACCACCTGGGCGGCACTATGTTAGAATGTGAATCTTAATTCATGTGTCTACCCTATTTGCTTCTAGTTGTATTACGTTGGAAACTGTGTCATAATCTATATGCGTTGGCTTTATTTGTCTCTTTTTTTTTGTTGCATTAAGTTGGAAAACTTTTTTCATAACACGTATATCGGCCTTATTTCTCTAGCTTCATGCCCACCATACCCGAGTGGATGAGATACTGAACAGGGTAGCTGGTTGAACTGTGCAGGTCGCGCGTTCGTGTCCATCGCGCGGCTGTCCATCTAACGGTCTGGAGTTTTCAGCAGTTTTCTCTAGATTAAACGCGAATGCGCGTTAGAGCACTTTAAAAAGGCCACCGGCCAAGCCACTGGACTCTCTAAAATCTGTGCATATCTTTCGGATCTTAATGCGCTATCGAAAAAAAAATGGCCTAACTGAGGTCTGTTTCCATTCGGAGCACCAAACAATTACCGACCAACGCACTGGATGTCTCTTCCGGAGAATGATACATGCGGGTTTTGCAGAAACCAATAGTGACTATTTTGTGTATTTATAACTACACCCTGTCTTGTAAATGGACACTCATCGGTCCAAAGAATGTCACTAACGGACGATGGATTATCATGTTGCTTATTTAAAATAAAATTGCTGAAATCCAATCGATGTTCTTTGTCCCTAGGCAATAAATCTTATACCAAAATGGGGCGTTATGGATATACGCCATGTGTACTTAAAATGTTCATACGTGCTGTTTAGAATAGCCGCATTCTTCGCTAATGCTTCTTACACTAGACTAAAGCACTTGCTTCGTTGAGCCCATCATACTTCTTGATCTTGGACGATTTCGAACGCTACCGGTGTCTCTTAAGAGCTTCAGTACTTTTAATCTAGTGCTAGATGATGAGCGATTGTCAATCGGAAATTTCATAGCATACTGCTTCGCAACCTCTCGTTTATTCCTATGAAATTCTCTTTAAAATATAACACCATTTTAGTATATTCATTAGTATTAAACATCATCTTTCGTTTTTATTCTCAGTTAGCTACCAGTTCCTAATATCATGAACTTCAGACGAGCAATAACAGACCAAATTAAACAAAAGTTTTTCAACTCTAGCAAAATATTAAAATTTGATACTTATCGTCTGTTGCCATATCAAAATGAAAAATTTGTCAATAAAATTAAATGTTAATGGTACAGAAAAGTTAAAAAAAAAAAAAAAATGTCATTTATAGGAAATTTTCAGCGGTGTAATGCCTTAAACATGTATCATTTATGTGAAGTTGTATTTATTCAAAGTCTAATTTTAGTAGTACAATGATAATGCATCCAAAAATAAAAACAAAGAAAATTACGTAGAAGCAATGCGACTAAGATAGTAATATTTCCGAAAAAGTGTTGTTCCGTCTTCTGAAGGACTTCCTTTAATGGTACAGTGTTCTATTTGAGAAGATCTCTAAATCTTAGAATTTATTTCCGGGAACACACTGCCGGAAATTCATGTCCCAAAGAAACTTATCGTATGGTTTCTTATTTGTTTTTTTTTTCTTCCTTGATTAGTTTTGTTTGGGAAATGAATATCCTTTAAGGTAGCAATGTACTGTCATTTTGTTCCGCTAATATCTTTAGGCATAATTTCACAGAGCTACGTTATGCATCTGGTGCTTAATATTCCGGCTACAAGTGGCTATTGGTTAAGGGTATGTTCTATCTCTGTCATATAATCTGCAAAACATTAGGTGCATCGGAAAGTTTAATAACAAAAATAATCATGTATATTTCCGAAGGATCTACACCACTACTACATTTTAAAAAATACTTGAAATTAGCTTTCACTATCAAGCGTATCGGAAAAGATAAAGTTTAAAAATTGAGACTGGCTTTTCAAACAGCATGAATCAGAACCTTCGATATTAATGTAATTTTGCGACATAAAGTAAAAAAATAACATTGTTTTTTCCATGTTTTAAACGAACAGTAATCTGTTATAAACTTCTGTATACTTGTATTGTGTTTTGAAATGTATTATTCTCTTTAAGCTGCAATAGACAAAGATGTATGGGAATTCTTTTGAGTGCACCAGTAGACAAAAACAAATTTTCTAAATACTGTAATTTCGATGGTGGACCTTATTTTGTGATTTTAACATTTATTTCTTATCAATATGTTTTATTTAAGACAGATGAATCTCATTATAATATGCTTTAAACAGTGACTTCCATAATGGTTATATATTAGAATTTGTTTTTTGTACTCCATTAAAAGAACCATAAGAGCATGATGAAAAAGTATAACATTTTCAATATTATTGTATTATCTCAATAATCTTTTATATCTGTAAAATTTAAGTTAATCGGATGTCTGGCAGTCGGTGAAAATTAAAGTACAAGATTTCATTGTATTCATACGTCATGGGGAACGACACTTCTACGAGTTACACAGAATACGCCAACCAACCAACTGCCGCACTTCATATGTTTGTGGAAATTTTTTGTTACAACTTTTTTCTCAAAATACGCTCTAACATTTAAAAAAAAATTAATACATGATTTTAATCGGTGCTAAACTCGGAGAGTTACGTCCCCGGTTTATTTAGGAAAACTCGAGTTTTTTTTTTTTTTAATTTATATAATTCAATTTAAAGATGGGACTACTTAAGTCACGCGTATTAATTCTGAAAACAACTTCAATTGAGTGGTAATTAGACACGATACGAGACCATTTGGCAAACCAACGAAATTTTAAACTTTTCTCCTGTGTCTCGTGACATTGCTTCGCATTGCGATAGGTAAAGCCTGGAATCCTCACGGGCGGAATACGCGATGGAAAGCAGAAAACTGACACAGAAAATCGACGAACTTCTGGTTTTTCAGTTTCTGTCGGGCAGAGTTAAGGACGGGAAAACGGAGTTGAAAATGCTGATTTTTTTCTGTTTCTGTCCGCGTTTTCCGCCGGGTGCCAGCCAATAGGAATTCCCCTATATACAGAGAGGCGGTCCATCTAAAAAATAAGATAACGTCACGTTTCGATGTTGAAGTACTTGTATCTCAGAGATTGGAATATTCTATTCTGATTGTGATATAAATTTGAATTCAATAAAAAAAAGGAAAATTAGGAGATTTTCTTAAAAACCAACGTTTTTGCATAAAATAATACTCTTCATCTACAGTTCGTGGACCTTCATTCAATTAATGCTGTGAAAACTCCATATTTCTCTCTTACTGGGAAAATGTTTTAAGCTTAGAATCTATGTTTACGTTTTTTTTTTTATTTATGTGTTCTAATCGCAAAGTCATCCTATTCATAAAGTGGAAGATTATTTTAGCGAGATACTATTCGTTATTCATGTATTTTTTCGTGCTTTTCATTCATCAAGTGTACAAAAAGAAAAAAAAAACGATTTTAAATGGAGACGATATATGACACCTGGACGATATATGGTGTTGGGGAGGGGGAGAATCTTTGGCGAACCAAAAGCGATCCGTTGGTGGACCAGCTGATCGCGAAAGACGGCAGCTCACCGTAACGTGTAAAATCTGCCTGTACGTTGCACAGGCCGACCGCGAAGCGCCTCCTTGGAGGACCAGCTGGTCGCTGAAGGCGAGCGGCCAGTAGATTGCACAGGCCGCTGATCATACCTCTAAAAGTAATGATATCCCCACCCAAAAACCCTTTACGGGTTAAAAGTTTGTGACGCAGCATTTGAATTTATATCTATATAAATTTTACATATAGGTCTTAAAAATAGTCAAACCAACATTTGAGTTACGCCCTGGTGTGACTTTATAGGATTTAATTTCCATTACAATTAATTTTGTTTTATTTTCTTTTTAAGAATATTTACACTTCAAGCAATGCATTTAATTATCAAATACACTGTCAAATATACCACACTTTCACTCGGTCTATTATTATGTATTCAAATGAATTTATTTCAATAATTTATCTTTTGCGTTACGCTATCCAAAAGGTCAAGCAAAATTTGCATAAATATTTTCTTTGTAACGCAGTATTTATTTGAATACATTTCACTTGGTCTGGATATTATCACACAAAGTAAGCATTTCTGTATACAAAAAACCCTACATAATTGGACTTTCAGTAAGAAAAACAATTTCTTAAAATGTTAAGAAAAAATAATTTTGTTTTTAGTTTGTACTGCATTGTAATATCTGCATTTCTTTCGAAGATACATTTTTAAGTCGATCTCTACTCAATTCCCTGAGGGTACTTACCTACAGGAGCTAAAATTCGGTTCACATAACGAAAACACGAACATATGCACTCCTGAAATGTTTCTTCCTTGAAGGAATAAGATAAAAACAGCAAGAAGAGATACATTTTACTATGCAAAAAATATATTTCTTAGAACGAATTTTAAACTTCTGTTTAAAACAAAAAGTAAGGACCACTAAAATTATTTTATCCAATATCACAAAAGTAGAAATTAATAAAATACTTACACAATACTTTTTTCGCAAGGAAATGTAATTATAAGATAATATGAACTTAATTAAAAAACTTTGTAAAAAACACACATAAGAAGTAAAGTTTTTTAATTACTTTATCGTTTAACACCAGTATTTTGAGTGTTTTTTTCAATAATATGAACTTGTTTTAGAGAATACTTTATAATTTATTTTTTTGGATGAAAGTATCCACTTTGTATGCTTTTTTAACGTATCGTTTTACAGTATAACCTCGATATCTCGAAGTCGAAGGGACGCTAAAAGAATTCGAGATATTGAGTTTTCCAGATACCGCAGTTTGAGATTTCGAGGATGCACTGTATTCAGTTTTTTGAGATACCGAGGTTAGAGATATCGAGGTTACACCGTATTTATAATACAAATTTTATTAACCTTTTAAAGAATCGTAATTTTATTTCCAAAGTCATTTGAATCAAATGAAGGATTTTTATTTCATTGCTTTTAAATTCCACACTTATTTTTCGACCAATGACAGAAAAGATAAGATGCCTAACATATGCCCAATATATTAACATCTAGGATTCGGCCCACCGAACATCTGTCGATCTAACAGTCCACAGTTTTAACTCTGGACTGTTAGATCGACAGACGTTAACTCTAGACGTTATCGACAGCCGTTAACTGTAGATATAAAGTGATTACACGTTAGAACGCCTTAGAAGTCCTCCCCCTATACAGATAGACGTCGTGTAGTTTTATCTCAATCACAAATAAATTAGTGAATTCCCTCAGTAAACCATATATTGCCTGAATGTTTGATTACCATCAGAAAGTCAAGTAAAGAAAATTTATTATAGCATCGAGAAAATGACCCCGGAAATTTTGAAAAAAGAAAAAAAAGGAGCATTTCGAGACAAATAAATGAAAGAATAAATGGTTACATTCATTCTGAAGATTTGCTCTCATAACTTGAAAAATATTGGATCCTGTGACTGAAACTATCTACAATTTATAAATTTCATGCGAAATGTTGTGTTTCTTTGCGGAGTCCTCTCTTCATAGTTTTATTAATTACTTATTTAATTACCTAAGATCTTAATTACCGCTTTTTGTTATGTAAGTTTAATTTTGCAATAGCTTATTAATTTAAATACCTTAATGTTAAAGTTTCTGTACTCTCCTGCTGTTTACATTTAATTTAGGGTTTCTTTTTTATTTATTGGTAATTGGAATTAATAGCTAGTGTTTGGTATCATTTTTGTGCGCAGGAGATGAGGAGACGACTCCTAATATCAAATTTTGGTTTTGGGGCTGTTTTCGCGCCTTAGTATTAAATCCTTTGTTTTGGGGCTTTGTTTTTGTTGCTGGGGGGGGGGGGGTCCGCCGGATCCCCTGCCTTCGTCATTACCGAAGATGAGGCTAGGATGGGGAATTATGTCCCGCAACAAAATTTATTGCATAGTTGGCCACTCAGCGATGGATTTCGTCCGATGGATTTTTTTTTTTTTTATTATTGCTCCCTCTGTGGAATCCTTCGCGCGGGGAGAAGAGAAAGTGTGAAAGGGGGCTTCGAGAGGACGCTTTCTGAGGAGAAAGACGACGAAAAACTTTCATGCCGGCGAGAAAAATGAGATTCCTGCGAAGAAGAGATGAAATGGTCGTCGAGAGGAAGTAAGCTGACCCTCCGTGAGCCCAAACGGTGCTCGTACTGGTAATTCAACGATTCCCGAAACCTTCGCTGTAAGTTTCTGGAGGGCTAGTAGATCTCGACCATAGAGCGAATACAAACGGGTCAGCCCTGGGTTCTGAGAAAATAAGTGAGCTCCTGCGATCCAGCCTCGGCCTGCAGACATTTTCGGTGTGCGACTCTCCCTCCACGATCTCTCTTAGCAGCATCCTACCTGAGTTATCAACCATTACAGCCATTACCATTGATTTATATGTAAACCGAAAGTGACTTGAACTCTACCGGATTCTGTCGGAATCCTCGGAAGTAATTGTTATTTTTGTTTTTCTATAAGTATGTCAAATGTTCATTAAAATAAATTGTTTACTTTCAGTGTAATTTAGAGTAAATTTATTTGGGGAAGGGAGATAAAATATGGGTTTGTTACAGATTCTTTTTAACTGACCAAAGGAACCTGGCTTATCATGTTTAAGAATTTTAAAAGGGAAAGGGGTTTACACAACTCAATGTGACTAAAAGCTAATGTGCTCACAACAATAACTGCAATTAGGAAAAAAGAAGTAGAAAGTCTGAAACGCTTTCATAATTTAAATGCAAACTGAAGTGCTATATCTGAAAAGCGTATCCTAATCCGTGCGTCCTGCCTATTTTTCTTCTTATGTCATTGAAGAGTGTATCATTATTCATTTAGTGGGCCGTATTTTTCTTCCTCGTTTCATAAAACACTACTTTAGAATCGAAGTCTGTAGTAAAATCGCCTGCTAAAACAGTTTTTAAATTTTCACCAGGAGCATTCGAACTATACCATATAAATGCTGTTTGGAATGTAAATCATAATCCATGCGTGTGTCGTGTTTGTCTTAGTTTTTTCATAAAATAATTTGCAGAATTGAAATCCAAGATAACGCCAAAATAGATTTAGTTTTGGGGATTTATTTTTTGGCGACAAACTTGGCCATAAATCATCAAAAATTGCAACAAACGAAAACGTATCGTTGAAAATCATGTTCACAAAATTATGTTGTCAGACGAACCCTACACACAAAAATCTAGAGATAATAAATGGTAACATTTATTCGAAAGATTTACTCTCGTGATTCAATAAATATTTAAGCCTGAAACTGAAACTTTGTACCTACAATGTATAATTTCGATGTTTAACTGCAACCGGGAAGATAACAAAATTTCACCTGCACGCGATTGGTGTGTCTGCAAATATCTGAAGTTGGCAATATGCAAAAATTATTGAGTGTATAGTTCGCCGAAGATGCAACTCTCCAATGGCGAAAGGCCGAAAATTACTCTTCCAAAATAGGAAAATCCCGGGCGGCTTTCGGGAGCTTCTAAAGGTAAAAAAAAAAATAATTAATTTGAAAATAAGTTTTTGGAACCCAGCAAGGGAAATTTAGTGAACAGAATGAGGAAGGAACTCGAAAAGTAAATACAGGCTTAAACAGAAACTGCGGATCCTTTAAAAAATGTTTTTGCAGTTTCAAATTGGATATCAAGATTCAAATATAGAAAGTGCATTCATGTTGATCCAATGCTCCCAGAACTTGTTAA
Source organism: Cheiracanthium punctorium (assembly GCA_038373885.1). Lineage (NCBI taxonomy): Eukaryota > Metazoa > Arthropoda > Arachnida > Araneae > Cheiracanthiidae > Cheiracanthium > Cheiracanthium punctorium. The sequence goes on from JAWZYV010016260.1 coordinate 35,155, forward strand.
CTGTGTGTAAACAGAACGTATTCTAACCTTGCTGCTGGGTTAGGAAATATGAAAAGATTCAGGACGTGTAGAAAGGATATGAATTCCTTTGAGAATTCTTTTAGAAGCACGATTTTCAGATTGCATACACGCGGATAGTATTGCTTTGATAGTATACATTAACTTTAGTCTTCTGAGGAAATAAGGCCAAATATATGAAGTTGTTTTAATTTGACTCTTAGCGGAATATCTTTTGTAAAAAGAAGTTCGTTTACCATTCATTTGAGTGTAGTGATCTCTTGCATTTTGCATGCACGAAATTCAATACTTTTTATGAAGTTTTAGACGCATGTAACCTAAACCCTTGACATCCAGATCGCTTTATACGAGTACGTAAGTTTATATAGCAGTGTTTAGTGAACATTTGTGTTTTCTGAGAACTTGTTATTTGCTATCGATATCAATAGACAGAGTTTGTTTGTTTAAATAGGGTAACCTCAGGAACTACCAGTTCGTTTTCGAAAAATTCCTTCTGCGTTAGATATCCCGTTTAACCCATTTATGCCTAGCGTCCCTTTTTTTTGGGACGGCATTTTCGCTATTAGTCGAAAACGTTATTTATTTTTCCTAGAATTTATTAATGAGTATTGAGCCTCAACTCCGCACAATATTTTAACATGACCCAGTAGGATGTTGATATTTCGATTTTTATGCATAATGATTTTAAAAGAAATCATTCCTTGTTCAAGAAGTTGACATCAGAAATTTATCTATTATTTCTGTTATCAGTAAAAATCGAAGAAAGTCGCAAAAATATCCAGGCACAAATGGGTTAATGAGAAAGTCTGCATAACATCACGGTAAAACAATAATATACATGTGTATGAGTCCCGCAGTGGACTGGGCGCTAAACTCCGTTCCCATAAGAACACGGCAAGTGAAGCAGCATCTGGCTTGGCCAGTGCTTGGGAGGGACTTCCCCCTCTCGGCCCGTCCGCTGTGGAACCGTGTACGCTCATGGGAGCTGGTGCACGTAAAATCCGTCGTGGCTCCAAAGTTCTCCAAATTGTTAAACGATACCTCTGGGGGTGCCGATTTCAGGGGGTTGGTACCTCCTCTGGAATGGGTTCAAAATTACGGGACCCCGAGCTAAGACGGACTTCCTCCCACTGGGGCTCATTGAAATGGAAGCCGCTCCTTCGGCCCATCGCCTGCCTATATAGGGGGATCTGTCACCGCAACGCGATTGCCAGAGGGCATTAGCAACAACAACAGCAACAACACATGTGTATCAAAGAATAAGACGGTATTTATGACTTCGCAATAATGTTTTCAGCGTAAAGCATGGGAATTTGAATATCAACGCAGTCTTCTGTAAATTAGGGCGAAAATGGGAAATTGTTTTTATTTTACTCTAAAAGCAATATTTGCTATCCGAAGTTAGTGTACATGAATCTGTGGATTAATAATTTTATACACACGAATGTCAATATATTTTATGAAGTGTTAGACGCACACAGAAAAGTAAATCTACAAAATTAGTCCATCTTATATTTTACAAAGTTAGTCTGGAGGACATGTGCCCCCCCCCTCCCCTCTAGGGATGGACGCGAGACGAAAAATAGGAGTCTCGCGTCTCGCAAAATAGCCTAAAAGCTTTGTCTGGTCTCGCAAAAATCCCTATATCGTAATGTTAAAAATGTGTGTCTCGTCTCGCAAAAATCTGTAAATCTCTATCTCGTCTCGCAAAAAAGTCGTCTCGCATCCATCCCTACTCCCCTCTGGATCAGCCAATTTGGTAAACTTTTTTTTGTCATATTTGTCTTATAAATATAGATGAAATAAAAAAAGTTAGTCAATATTTTACAGTCTAAACTTATTTAAACCATTTATTCCTTGTGTCCCCTTTTTGGGGGACTGCATTTTCGCTATCATTCGAAAATGTTTTTATATTTTACTTAGTCTTTATTCACGAATATTGAACCTGAACTCCACAAATATTTTAACATGACAACATGTAGGATATTGACATTTCAGTTTTTATACATAAGGATTTTAAAAGAAATGATCCCTTGTGCAAAGAAATTGATATCAGAAATTGATCTATTAGTACTAGTATTAGCAAAAATCGAAGAAAGTCGTTAAAATATCTGGGCACAAATGGGTTAACATGGAAGTACATGTGCCCCCGTCTCCTCTGAATCGGCCAATGTGATCGATTTTTTTCTGATTAAAACGGATGAATTTCCAAAATAAATCATTCTTTTATAGTCTTAGTCCGTCTGAGGGGAGGTGGGGGGCACATTCCCACCTTTGGATCAGCTTGTGGTCAAATTTATTTCCTCTTTTTCTTATGAATGCAGATGAAAATACAAAATAAGTCAATGTTTTAGTCTAAGTTTCTTCCGTCGTAAACTGACTATTCCAATACGCGGGTTCGAGTGTACTCTAATAGGAACTTCATCTTGTTTCAGAATGCTTCTCATCTTGACTACGGAAATCGTCAACCATTTATTTCATATCCCCGTTAAACGCCATTAATCCATTCTTTCACTCTTTCTCGCTTACTTCTCAAGGTGATTGAATCCAAGCAGAAAGAATAATATCGATCCAACGTGATTTGTCTCTTTGTTAATATTTTTCACACTTTATTCGGACACGGTTGTTGGATTTCATTGAACTTCCCGCCTTTTACATCACATTCACGGAGGAATAAATTGGATTGTGGGTGAACTTTATTATCTCTGTTACGTGTTCAATAACGCGAAGAACTTAGTTATCTTCCCTCTTGTAAACGTCCAATTTCTTCGGTGTTTGATGGTACTTTAGACTTGTAGGTTGATGGATAATTTTGATGGTGATTACATTACACGTATGCAAGTGATGACACAGAGTTGTTGGAGCAAGTGCTTGATGGCAATTCGTCTGGCATATTTTTTATGCTTTCTTATATATTTGAATTCAAAGAAGCTCAGAAAATTTAATTTTCAGTAAACTAAATTTTATTATAGTTACTAGAAACTTTATTCCTTTTTGCAAAATGTGTGTAGAGCTTAAAGTTGTTAAATTGATTTTTATGAAATTGTTCTTAGCGTCTGAGCTCTCTTTCTGGTATTCGTACATCGTACTGCCGCTTACAACGCCATTTATCGGTGCAATTTGTAACTAAAGTTTTGTGCCACGTGTATGAAATTCTCAACGCACGTAAACATTGCCCTTAACAACACATAAACATTTACCCATTTTTTATGATCGAAAAGTAAAACCTTGTTTTTACACTGTAAACATTGATGACTTTACCTCAAGTTTGATGACGGTAAGGTTGATGACTTTAATGCAGCGTCAAAATTATTATTTTGAAGACTTGCATAACTGAAAAGTATCTAAAATCAGTTTGGCGAATAATTTCATTCAATTAATTATTTATTCCACGTGTTGTGTAATTTGCAGAAATTCGTTGATACGTTTACGAGTAGGTGCTGCTAATCTACTTCAAAGCTCCTTGAAAATTCATGAAAGTGAAAGTAAGGGACAAAGACCCACCGTCAGCTTTACTTTGTTATTGAAAAGCAAAGCCGCGCAGCCAACTAATTGCCTACTCCTGAAATAATCAAGCACTCACCTTTTGAAGGGGGCTATATATCCATTCAATCGGAACACCAAGGCTGTCTCGACACATCATGAAAGCCTCGAGCCCAATGTGAGCTTTAATTTGAAGGACCATTTGTGCGCATACGTCCTTTTATTTTTCACGTGTCAGAGTGTCAGATTATAGTAGTTCAAAAGACCCCTATCTGTTGGGATACCTCCTGGAGAAGGCTCAGTGGATATTTATTCTGATACAATCACGATAAGCTGGTGAACTCTGAATGGCGCAGGGGAAGTACGCAATGTCCAAGTTCGGGCATTTCGCTTTGAATTGTGATGATACGCATGAATGATTCACATTCAATAATACGGACGAATTACAGCGAAACACCTCGGGAGCGAACACTCTCCATTCCGAGATAGAACGGTCGTTAAGAGTGGTGGTCGCTCAAAGAGGTATAAACATTTTGATGGCCAAGAAAAAAAAAAGCTAAAAAGTATTGCTTGTTTTGTTATTTATGAAATTGCACTCTAATGCATAAGCAATTACACAAACATACTTTAAAAATTTAAATTTCGATAAACTAATTAGAAATATCGGATTGTTTCATTCTTATTCTTTTTACGAGAGTACTTTTCTCTCTATTTTATTTTTTACATCTAACAAAAGAGCACGTATCCTTATATTCTTTATGTATTCTAAATTTACTATAGTAAAATCTATTTGCTTTTTGGGTTTTGCCATAATCAAAATCAACCGCCAAATTCCAATCCGAATTTCCTTTTATCGTATGACTGGATCCCATCAACGTGCTGCTCCAACGGTAAAATCACTCGTTTCTTAGGCATGTCTCTTCTCTAACCAATAAGATTTGTACGCGATGTGTAAGCGTGCTTTCACCCGCTGTCCACAGGTTTGGAATATGGTTTTTGTTTACTTTATTTCCTGAAAAATACAAGACAATTTTCGTACAAGGAACCGGGACCGGTCGTTTATAGAGGGTTGCAGCAGGCACAAAAGAGTGGGCCAAAAATACATAACAAAGCACACAATATGAAACACAGGATTATCCAGAAACCGACAAGGAGCTCTCTAGGTTCTCAAGAGCGGGAAAAAACAGAGGAGCCATGAAGCGTCGTACACTCAAGCAAGTGATCAGCAACCATTCGTTCGGCGCTACTGCAGAGGGTGCACAATAGAGATGAGTTCGGGCTCATTTTTTGAAGCCCGAGGACGTTTAATCCGAGCCCGCCCGAGCCTGAGCAATATTATTAAAGTTGGAGCCCGAGCCCGCCCGAGCCCGAAATTTCAGCTAAAGACAAATAAAATGAACTACTTCATTAATAGGATACAATAAATTTTGGAGCTTCACACACCTTCTAGTCCCCCGTGCCGCTATTTTTTTAAATAAGTACGTCTATTTATTCCATGAATCACTTTTTAAAATCTGTTTCAAGGAGCATGTTCAACAAAGGAGAAATTTTTCACGAGCCCGAGCCCGAACGCAATCGTGAATTACAGAGCCCGAGCCCGAGTCGAGCCCGGGCTCGGGCTCGGGCTTTCGGGCTCGGGCTGAGCCCGTCTCATCTCTAGTGCACAAGGGGCTACTCAAGACATTGATTCCATAAAGAAGTGTGGCGAGGCAATCGTGTCCCGTTCCCTGTCTAAAAGCTGCAACAGCCAGATCTCTTGGGCGTTCGGGCAACCGGAGAATGGGGAGATGCCATGTTTGCTTTTGGCCAATTATTAAAGCTCAAGCCTTTGAAGATATTTCATTTTCAAGTTTATGAAATGTGTACTATAGCTAATACTATGTAGTCAGCTGATCTGCACGAGGCCTAGGTTACATGAGTGGCTATGCCAACTCATCCGCCACCTCGATTCCATACATCCCACAGTAGGATTGAATTCCGATAATTCCACCTTTCGATTGATTTATTGTGCATTCTTTCATTATTTTTAGCTAAAAAATGCATAATTAACCTTTTACGGGCCAATGTTCCCAATCGGGAACATCCAATTAAAAATTTATTGAAAAATTAAATTTCATCAATATTGACTTGAAAAAAGAAGTAGATATATTTTAAAAATGACTTGAATCTTTGAAATAGAAGGGGCATTTCTACCATTACTGGGAAACTGGGCAAAAAATCATAAAAATAGCCATTTTCATCAACTTTTACAGAAAATTATACCCTTCTAATATATTTCATCTTTACGTAAATTTAGTAAATCTTAGTTTTACATTCATTATTTAAACTACTCATTACCCTATTCCGTTTTTGAAACCACTGTAAAAGTATAGTCAGAAATGACCCAAGCTCTCAATTGGAAACACACTGAAAATTGTTTACAATCCTTTCCTTATTTAAAATACTAATATGCTTTAACGAATGCATTCAAAGACAAAATGTCCAAAAAAAATTAGTTCAAAATGTGCTTGGATCTGATTTCGTTTTGTAAAAGGTTAAAATGCATGGTATAAAAATAGAAGTAGAGATTTTTTTAAATGTCAGTCTGTATTCGGTGACATTTTCTTTGGCCATAAGCACGGATGAGAGGACTGAGAGACAAAACCGAAATCATAATCACTTTTCAATTCTTTTGGGCAGCGTTGAAAAAAAAACACCAAAAACATTTATTTTTTGATCACAAGTTTTTCACTCCTATAAAAATAAATGCAGCTTCATAGCTTATTGATTGAACTCTGATGGGCCATCCATTCAGCCGACCTCCACACCGATATCGAAGCTTTCAAGGCTCGTTCCTTACGGGAATTCCGGAGAGTATCAAAATAATATTAGGGACCTTTTAAGAGGAAATCGACTTTCTTAAAAGAAGATAACAAATAAATAAGATATAAAAAGCTGTCGTGAGAGTGAGATTTTAAATTGCATCTCTCGTGTGCATCAAAAAGGCATAAAAACGAAAGCAGATGTATCTCAGATACGATAAGATAAACTTCATTTCTTAATTTACCAGTAAAAATGTTTCTTTAGTTGGATAAGTACTGGGAAAATATTTACGTAGAAAATTTTTTTTTATAGAGAGAATCTGTGTTTATATAGATTTTAGATCTGCACCTCATGTACCGTTTAACGGGTTTTTCTTAACACTTTGAGGCGCAACCCTTTCCCAATGCTGAAAAAATGGCAGCCGTTGCCATCGCTCGACTTCACTACCAGCAAGATGGCGGACGATCGAAACGCTCATCTCGTGCCACAGATCTAGAGACCCTTTTTTGACGACAGCTGGCTGTGCCGGCACCCCTTTTATGAAAACCCCTTTCATAAAAGAGGAGGAAGCTTAAACTTTTCTGGGCAAAGTCCCGATTTGCCCTTGCGATAATAAAACTCTGTCTATTAGAACGCTTTTGTCGACTACCAGTTTTAGATATATTATTTTCAACGGAGAGTATTCTTTTTTACAGCTTATTACTGGACACAATATATATTTTATGAATGTACTCATATTTGTTCATGCAATGCCTCACAACGTCATACAGAAATTATGAACAAACATTTATCTACATTACTTGTTTTTTATGTCATATTTATGTTTTTCCATTATCTCTTTCAGAATGATACTATAGCTAAAATAGAACTCTCAGAAATCATTTTTAATAAATTTAACTCATAAAGAAAGAGTACTTACCAAATCATTTCGTTCTTTTAGAAACATTTTATCACATAAACAGGTGACACACAGAAAAAATACATCCCGAATTCTTTTAGTAAACGTCGCTGAAATTTGAAATGGTGGTGAATTAAAAGTAAATACACAAAGCAGACGATTTCTTTTCCAGAACTGGTAAACATTTTCATATTTCTAATCTAAACAGGCGAAATACGACGTCAGAAATAGTATTTAAAACTGCTAATTCCTTTTTTTCAATTTCAAACGACATTTCGAAAGTACCAATCTATGCAAAAATATGGTGGCATTGATGTCATTATTCCCTCCGACACGTGACCCATAGTCCTAATGAAACACTTAACAATTAAAATAGAACTTGTACTGATGTGTTACGTTTAAAGATGTATTTATGTAGTAAGATATTACTTAACGAAAAATTATACAGAATTAAGAGCAGTTCGAGATTTTAAATATCCCTGTTGGAAGTTTAAAACTGAACTTAAATTATTTTAGTAGACGTAGAAGAATTATACTGTCATCACTTCAGTATTGAAACTCCATTTTTGAGTAATTTATCTTACATAGATGTAAATTATTACATAAAATAATTTTTGGAATACTACTTAACGGAAGAATTAAATTTTTATGCATCTGAATGTGAGATTCCAATAATGAATAACGCAAAAATTATTTATTGTGTAAAACTCCGATATCAGCATTTAATTGTCATGAAGTCAATTTTATTAAAACATATTTTCCAAAAGAATGTAATTTTTTTTTCCTGACCCTCATACAAAAATATTCACAATGAGTAAAATGTGCCTCATACATTAATGAGGTGATGTACAAAATTTAGCCTTTCTTCATTAACATCTCACAGATATCTATAAACAATGCTAATCGGGGGGCTATACTTAAAATTTAAGATCAGCATTTATTGAAAGAGTAGGAAAAAATATTTCGTAGCTTCAATAAGACCGCTGATATGCGATCATTCGACGAAAGTTTTTCCCTTCAAGAGCCATTAAAAAGTGGCTTAAGTGAGCATGTATTTATATTCATACCTTTGACCCTTCTTAGGATATACTTTTCAAATTTTGTAGTTCACCTCATTACTGTATGGGGGCATATTTTACAAATTGGGAATTTTTCTATACGTTGGTCGTATACAAATAAAAAAATGCCAGTGTTTGAAAATTTATGACAGTAATTTTTTCGTAGCGCAGTCTTTTTTCCCACCTTATTTCGAACATTTTTTCACTTTGCATTGACCGCTTATTAATAGGGATTGGTAACAAGATTTAAAAGCTTGTTCCCATCTTTCTGAGACACGCTTTTAATCTTCCCAGTATATTTAATTTTTAAATCTTAGAAAGCACCGAAAAGCCCCACTCTACTGGGAGATAGGCATTTGAAATAGCTCAGACCCAAAAGTTTCAATACACGTACACAAGAAGTGATGGATCTTCTAGGCGCATCATATTATTTTATCTGATTCTCCCATCCGGGTTTTACTCATCTGTACCATACTCCCCCTTTCTTTTCCACTGTCCAGCATGTCACGTGTGTGACAGTGAAACGTCATCCCAGAAGGATATCGTTTTGACAAGGGAAAGAACGAGGAGGTTTTTATTACAGTTTCATATGGACAGCTGGTATTTCCATTATAAGCATGGATTTTCCGATTTTTAGTTTTTGAACATGTTCGAAGTAAGGAAAGTATTGTTATCACGAAAATATTCATTTCTGAGATTTTGATGTATCGTCACGTTTTGAGGGCTTCTGAATTCATTTATGCTGTTCTTATGGTGATGTATGCATGTATGCACGTGTTGCTCCTAAGCGGCGCATTCGATTAATCTCAATTAGATATGTACCCATTTTATGCACCATTCTTGCATGAACGGTATTGACTTCGGTGTGTGTAGAATATAGAGTATTTTACAGGGCTACGAAAAAAGAGTTTTTTACATAATGACCTATGGACGAAAATTCTTGAAATTGCACTAGCGTCTAAACGCTGCATTCGATTGACCTTAAATTGGGTATTTGTATTAAAGGTCACGATCAGATGATCTCCATAGATTTTGGTGTGTCTAGAGCTGATAGTTTGTTCACAAGGTTTAAAAAATAATTCCCATACATTTCGGTCACTATCTTACATACTGTACAGATTTTGGGGTGTGCAAGGATTACAGTTTTTACAAGGTTACAGAAAAAAAGAGTCTATTACATAATGGTCTACGGTCGGAAATTCTTGAAAGGGCATTAACGCCTAAACCCTCCACGGACCGCAAATTGTATATGAATATTACAGGTCATGGTCATATGATCTGCATAGATTTTGGTGTGTGTAGACCTCAAAGTTCGATCACAGGTTTGTAAAAGATAATTAACACGGCTTACCGGTTTGGTGTGCGCAAGGATTACAGTTTTTTTCTATTATATTGAACCATTTATCTCTTAGTGACTGTTACTAAACACGAAGAAGGGTAATTGGTTTAGTGCTTGGTAAATAACAAGTCTAGTTTTAAAATGGTTAGCCCATTGCTATTAGGGATGGACGCGAGACGCGAGAATTCTCGCATTGTCTCGCGAGACGAGACGCGAGACGAGACAGGCATTTTTTTTGCGAGACGAGACGCGAGACGAGAAAGAAAATATTTTGCGGGACGAGACAGAGTCTTGTCTCGCGCGAGATTTCTCGCGGGAATTCTCGCATTTTTTTCCGTCTCGCATAAATACGATCTGAAAAGCGACAATTTGCCTGAAGCCCCTACCGTTTAACTTGCGTCTCCTTCGTTTTCGGTCCTGGTATACTATCAGCACTCTAC
>JAWZYV010016261.1:0-44882 GCA_038373885.1 Cheiracanthium punctorium
CCCCAATAGCAACACCTAGATTTCACTTCATATTTTAAAAATTTAGCTCATTTTAACCCCGGATACCCATTTTCAATAAATTTGAACTGAAAATGGGGGAGGGGGGAAGGGGATTATGGGTGAGTTATGAGCACCCATAATCCCCCTCCCAACATTTTAACATATTTTTTCATACTTTATATCATATAATATTGATAATAAGAAGCTGATTTTTATTCGTACTATTAGAGCTAAACGACCCAAACATAACTTACTGTTATTATGATTTTAAATAAAATATTAACATGAATTATGAATTATTAAATTAATATTAAAAAAATTATGAATAGAAACATAGCCAAATTTCGATGGAAATAGAAGCAGAAAGTAATATTACATGGCTGTGCAAAATTTCAAATTTTTACGTTCGGTAGTTTAATTTATATTAAATAAAATATGTTATTTTCATGAGTCAAGAGACCATATATAAATTTAGTAAGTGACAATTTTTTGCAAATTGCTTAAAATGAAAGTAAATTAGATTTCTTTTGTGCAAAAACACAGTAAAAGATAGCGGTATTAAAAAATACCAAATTTTGAAGCAAATAAATTAGAGGATTTTACAGTTTGCTGGTGATTCTCTAAAGCGTCTATTGTTGCGTCCGCTACAATATTCCCCCAAAATAAAATATTTTCCAGCTATAGAATTAGATACAGTAGATGTATGTCTTCTAATACAACGTCCTATTTCTGAAAAAACTATATCCTCAATATTCGAGGCATGAATTTGACCTTTATTAATATTAGAAACATTTGGTCTTCCCCATACTTTATCAAACATCCCCCCCCCCAAAAAAAAAAAAAACATTCAAAATCACGTTTTTCTGTCTAAATTTTCATCTGAATATAAATTAAAATTCCGCCAAAAGTCTTATAAGAATATTGCACTTTGCAGACGATACTATTAAATGAAGAAAGTGAAATAACAAACACAGAGATGATATTGGGTCGGAAAAAAAGTAATTGCGTTTTTTACGTGAAATTAAAACATATAAATTTTCAATCATGGAACCATTCTTCAAGTTTGACCGTAGCTAAGTAACATTCATGCTTGTAGTCAGAAGAGCAGAGAGCAGCCTCTCACTCCTGCCAACATTTCACCTGTCTAAGAGAACCATCAAGGGAAATACTCAATAACAATTAACCTTCAAAATTAGAAAGATTTTCAAAATCGTGAGCAGTCGTTTTGCATTTTTCCTTTAAATAATGTGTACGAACCAAGGAACTTATGAACTCACGGTTCATTTGGACCACTGACTAAATATTCTAATTTCTGCCGTTAATATTTTTACTACAAAAAACTTTAAGAGAGTTGGAAAAAATATTTTCCTTGAAAATAATGTTTATTTCTAACTCTCTTGAGCGAAATGAATGAAAGGCGAAAAGTTCGGAACCTACAAATAGCGTTTTTCAATTTGAAGAAAGTTCCTTATAAACGCGCAAAAAATAATTCGGAATAATCCCAATATCTCCGGAAATTATCGTAGAAAGTTGGTGAAACTTTATATTCAGTGTAATTTGAAGGTTTTCTTTCATTTAATAAAGTCAAAATACAGTGTTGAAATTGAGAAAAACTAGTTGATGCAGAATTAAATATGAAGACGGCCCCTTTTGCAAATTAAATTAATAGTAAATTAAGTATGCGTTATTTTCAAAAGAATGGTATATATAACTTTCCTGTATGACGAACGACGGCGAAATAAAGAGCAAGTGGGACATTTTTCTTCCGCAGCTGTACTTTATTCGGGCGTCGTTCGTCGAACAGCGAAGTTACCTATATCAATTGTTTACGATTGACGTACACTTAAATATACTACACATAAAAATTGCATAAGGGGCCATCTCCATATTAAAATTCGCACCAACTTTTTTCCCCTATAGCAACCTCTAAATTTTACTTCATATTTCAAAAATTTAGCTCATTTTATCGCTAGATACCAATTTTCAATAAATTTGAACTGAAATTGAGTGAGCTTCCGAAATCCCCCTACCCTATGTTAAAATATTTTTTCATACTTTAATTCATATTTCATATAATATTGACAATAAGAAGCTGATTTTTATTCTTACTGTTAGATCTAAACGATCCAAGCATATTTTACTATTACTAAAGGTTTTAATAAAATATTAATATGAATTATGGATTATTAAATTGATATTCTAAAATATTATGAATAGCTACCTAGGCAATTTCGATGGAAATAGGTGCAGAATGTAATATTTCATGGTTGTGCAAAATTTCAAATTTTTACGTTCATTAATTTAATTTATATTAAATAAAATGTGTAATTTTCATGAGTTAACCCTACTAGCAAGTGTGCTCGGGTTACCACCGGCCACGTAGTCGGCCGATGATGGCCCGAGCAAAACTGCTATAGTAGGGAAGGGAGCATATATATACAGGGTGTCCAGTGCTAACGCTGTCCAATGGCTATTTCCTAAACCGTTAGTCAGAGACACATAGTTCCAATAGCAAAAATGCTTTAAATTGTATAATCTATTATATGAGAAACAATCAAAGTCAATAAATCAATTTCTATAAAAATTAATAAATTTAAATTTTTATACGGTCCCCCGGTCCTATCGGTTATATTTAGAAAGATTTTCTTTATGCAATTTCATGCACAATAAAAAAAAAAAAAAAAAATTCGTCCTTCTACGACCAAAATTCATCGATTTACGAAGCAGTAAACATTGTGACTTAAGTCACTTTTCCACGTTTAAAAATGTCCCGTTATGGTTAATCGTTGAGGGACCATATAAAAACTGAAATTTTAAATTATAGGTTTTAATTTCATTTTCTGGCGTAATGCGGAAAAAGAAGCAAAACTAATTTTAGAGTACTGATCTTCAAGTAGACAGGGCCTTATTATCGCATGGGCAAATCGGGACTTTGCCCAGGGCCCCCCCAATTTCAAATGTTGTTCTGAAATATTCTTTTTTACATCAAAATTTTATAAAAAATGAAACAAATTTCATAGATCAGGGGCCCCCTAATCTATCAATGCCCGGGTGCCCCTGTTGGTCATAATCGGGCGCTGCAAGCAAAGGGTTATAGTCAAGCTCGATTAAAATCTATCTGAGGTCAGACTTACTAAATCGTATATAGTGTTACGAATTTTCGGAGCAACCCGCTGTTCTGAGGCTTAAAATTGTTCAAAATTCGTATTCTACGCTTCAAATAGATAAATTTTGCTTTTTGTTGCATCAACATCCGTCAACTAGAACCGGAGATACCGAGGTTTCGGTTTCCCATTCAAATATATGGGGTTTCTAGAAATTTCGAGAAATATTGGTCCTAGGGCTTCGATCTCTTCACTTTTGGGGACTTATTTTTGGCGCCAAATTTGGCGATATTTCGCCAAAAGTCGCCAAGCTTGGCAACATTGGAAGTGTTTCATTTTGTGTGAGAATTACAGCCTTTGTGAGAGCTTCTGATCTAAGCGGACAGTTAATAGCACATTACTGATTAAGTGTGCTTGTGAATTTTGTACAGCTGATTGTTCAACTAAGTTCTAGAAGCAATAAAGTTTGTGTTCCATCCTGACAAGTGACTTTTTACTAGAACTTTCTACACCAACTGGACTTTAGAACGACGAACCCAGGAAACAAGCAGAATATAGGTAGCATGTGCCAAAGGTAGCATGAAGATGTGTAACAATGCTACGAAAAGTACAGGAAGAGTTTTCTGTACGAGTGCATATTCAGATTGCAGTCGAGGGAAGTTATTTAATGCCAGTTCATTTAAAAAACCTGTTTAAAAAATTCTACTTTCAGCATAAGCTATATTTTTATGTTACTTTATTGGATACACATTGTTAAACGTTAATCTTCATTGCAATCTATATTCATAAAATAGTTAATTAAATTGCTAATAAATATTACAAAGCTCAAACCATGTACATTCTTTTTCTCAAATTCATTTTGTATACAACCCCTGTTTCACAGCTCGAAAAGTGCTCTAACTTTAAGCACCTGTAACTCGGTGAATTTTGGTCGTAGAAGGACAAATTTTTTTTTTATTGTGCATGAAAATGAATAAAGAAAAATTTTCTAAATATAAGCGATAGGACCGGGGGACCGTATAAAAATTTAAATTTCATACATACGTATGTTAACTTATACTTAACTCGCATATCTCAAAAACTGTTAATCGTAGAATGTTGAAGTTTTATTTTGTAACTTGTTGTAACATCTAGTTGTGACCCCCTCTTCTTGGTTTTAATCTACCGGATAGTTTATTTGCGGGACCACCCAAAAGAATTTCAATACATTAAGGTCTATAGACATCTTCAATATATTATGTCTGTAGTCAGTCATTGTTAGGACCATGCCCAAAATCTCGCCAACTATCATCACCCTTAGCAAGTTTTACCGAAATATCCGCAAATTTGGCAGAAAAAATAATTCCATATTTCGTATAACTCTCAAATTTTCAACTGCAATGTCTTGAGGTTTTATATTTACAAACTATTGTAACATCTCCTGTGCACCTCACTTTTGACAGGGTCATTCACACAAAGACTTCGAGGTCTATGCATACCTTTAAGTCATTAAGAGTCTGTGGTCAACCACTATTTCAGCTATGCTCAGAATCTCGCAAACTCTCTCAAGCTTGTCAGCTTTTGGCGAAATCTCACCAAATTAAGTACTGAAAACAAATCTTTTAAACAAAAACCCAGTTTGGCTATATTTCAAATATTTGGTTAGAAATTGCTAAACCTTGGTATTATTGCAATGTTGCATTATGTACTACCATACTTTTTGTTTGTTTGTTTGTTTATCAAAGGGAGGGAGGGAGGATTTTCTTCTAAAGGCGAAATGAAAAGAAAAAGCAAATAAAAATATAGAAAACTTTATCGGCAATATGACGCTGAATAGGACATATAAAGTTCTGTTTAAAAGGAAATAATGTTTAGCTATACCTATGCATAGATTTTGAATTATATATCTGCAAGCATAAAGTTTAGAAGCAAACTAAATCAATAATATATGAACTAAATCTCAAATATTGTAGAATGAGTGATTATTGTCATGCGTCACGAAATTCATTTAACACGAATGAATCGGTCCTTTTGTTTTGTGGTAAATATTTTTCACTGCAATAAATTTTGTTCATAATTGGCTCCTTAAGTTAATTATTACGACACAATTATGAAAAATATAAAGAAATTTGTAAAACCATTTTTATTGCCGCTTCTAAAAATTACATTTAAATCATTTATTTAAAAATGAATAAATAGCAAAAGTAAATGCTTCAAAAATATTCTGTGATCTATTTGCCTGAAAATTGTAGCTTTAATTTACTTTTTTCTAATTTCTGTAGACATCTAATAAGTTTTCTTTACCAAACATTAAACAGAAAGTTTTTAAAAATTAATAATATAACTTATCAAAACAAACAAAAAATAGCTAAAATCTTTTTGTAGTGCTAAAAATTTCTGTATGCTGGCTTTCATGCTAACATTCGGACCTCTGAGAGTCTTGGAAAAGGGCAAAATGTAAAACTGTTTTCACTTCATAAGCGTAACTTTTTCTCTTTTTTTTTAGCATTCATTAACTCTTTAAATGCTATTGTATACACTTAAGGATTCTTGCATAAATTCATTTTTCAGATTTAACAGGCAGGAAAATAAGGCCGATGCGTGGATTATGATAATGATACACTTTACAACATTATGATAAAAGATGGCAAATGAATGAGATGCACTTCCTAGCATAATGAAACCAGAAACACAGATTCCGCCTACAAATGGATTATGATACGCTTTCCAGCATCATTAAAAAATAAATGGAGAGTCCACAGTTAATCTGGAGGAATTTCTGACTTTTTTACAAGCCATTGTTTCGTTGTTGCCATTGTTTACAAGCCATTGTTTGTTGTATACTTTTAAAATTAGAGGAAGGTACCTTAAGTAAAAAAAAAAAATTGCTGTCCTGATGGAGATATTAAGATGAAATAATTATGTAGCTGTAGGAGGATATTTCAAATAAATACTGGTAATTGTTTTCAAATTAAACTGGTTGTTTTTCAGGGAAAGTCGATGGTTTAAATGGCTATTTAAGATTCCTAATCACGTAACTAGGAAAATAACATGGAGACAGGATGGGGGGGGGGTTAAAAAGGCAGAAAACTTCTCAAGAAGTATGATTCTTTTTTTCTTTTACTGGAATCAATATCTCGAGTAACATAACGTCTCCCCTCAACCTTCTTTCTGACTACGTATTTGAAATTATCCTTTGTTTTTCTATGACCTAATTGAGCCAGGTATTAATATTAAAAGTTGAGTTCTTGTGAGTAAATAAATTTCACAAAAACTAGATTTTTAAAAATGCTGTTTATTTAGTTAATATATGGTGCATGTACAACTGTAGATTTCCACTGAAACTGTAAAGAATTGGTAGGATTAGTGTTAGCCTTTAACGATGGCCTAACTCTTAATAATATATAATTTCTAAGCAAACAGTCTTGAAATAGATAGCGATTTCAAGAAAAAAATTGGAAGTTCAAAATAAAACAAAAATTTATTTTAGGTGCTGTTTTGATTGAATAAATGCATTTATTCACATTTTTATTTTAATTTTTATATGGACTTATATGTTACATTAATTTTAGTGATATCTTGATACAATCTATATAAATAAAACAGAGTATAATCTGTCAGTTAGTTAATTAGTTTGTTTGTTTGTTTGTCTGTGCAGAGCCGGCCCAAGGGACATGCGGGGCCCCAGGCGGAGCGCAAGCGCGGGGCCTCTTTTCTATCATGGCTTATGCAAATTACTACTAGCAGTGCTAGTACATATTAGCTTTATTTCTCTGCCTTTTTCGGAATATATCACAACAATCTACCAAGCTCGGTTTAATGTGATAGCAAAAAAATGGCCCAGGAGCGGGGCCTCTTTAAGCGCGGGGCCTTAGGCGATCGCCTACATTCGCTCCCCCTTTGGGCTGGCCCTGGTCTGTGTCTCGCGTAGTTCCGAAACGGGTGATCGTATACCTACCAAATTTTGTATGGAGATTCTCCAGGAAGGGTCCCGACATACCCCGAAGCGATTTTTTCGAAATTCGAATTATTTTAGGAAATATTGATAAAAAACGTGTCGCAAAAGGCTCATTTTTTCGCTTCGCCATTTCGCAATTGTAACTCCCGCAGTGCAATGAGTGAGAGTTTAAGCATATCTAGGTTTCCATATTTGGCATGTTTAATAAATGATTCCGACTCTTGAAGTAAAAATAAAAGAATAACGATTTTTTTAGCTTATTTGTAAGGTTGTTTTTTAATTGAAATATCGTGTGCGTGTGAAATCAGAGCAGGAATGAAATGTTTTACACTCAAAAGAAAAATAGGATTTGGAAATTTTTTGAGACTAAATTGTGCAACTTTTTATTTGGCGAAAAATAAAATGGTTGATGTGCGATTTTGAGGAGGTGATTCTAACGCTTGGTGCAATTTATCGTAATTTTATCGTCTACTGAATACACCTGAGAATAAGTTTTTTAAATTTTCATTCAGTTGGAATTGTGCATTTTTCTGCGCAGCTTTTCTCCATCTATTTCTAATGTACTACATCCAGAAAAGAATGTTAGAAATATCAATTTTAATTTTGTTTAATCACACTCGTGAATAATGATATACTTTCCAACTTAATGAAATAAGGAACGAAAATAGGGAAGACCGATGGATTATAATACACTTTTAATACGTAGCACTTTAGTGCATGAGAAAATCTGAAAGTGTTTCAGATTTTCTTACTTTTTTTTTTCCTTTCCGTTTTTGTGATAAACTCCAATATATCCAGAAGCTCTTCAGAATTAATATAGGACGAAAATAATTTGTTCCTTTTTGTAGGTTTTTATCATTAAACCTTCTTATTTTTGCAACCAGGGTCGGCCCGAAACAGTAAGCAACGCATTTGGGCACCGGCTTCGAAGGGGCGCCGTTTCAAACACAAAAACTAAGTAGAGCATAAATAGTAGGGCGTCTTTTTTATATTATCAGGGGGCGACACTTACTGTAGGGCCGCTCTTGTTTGTAACCATCTTAATTATAAATTCCATTCAGAATCTGAGAGATTTAAGTGCCAAGGAAGCCGGTGAGGAACAGGATTCTCTCGGAACAAGATTTATTTAGATGATGAACCAATGGTCGCCGGAGGCGACTAGTAATCTATAAAATTAAAAAGTTAAAGTTTAATGATTTTATTATTAAAAGTTATGAAGCTTTGAAGTTCATGAATTGTGACTTAATCTTTCAAACAGCATCGTTCAAGCAATCTTGAAAAAAAAAATCTCAAAGCATTTAGATGCATATCTGTAATCTAAAATATTGTCCGTTGGCTTAAGGTTAGAATCCAATAAAATCCTTCCACGAACTTAAAACGCAGTGGAACTTTCGAGCAGAACTCTTACCTGCTAGTCAGCATACAACCATCAAGAATTCATCAACAAATTTCAGAATATATCTTCGTAAAACAAGCAAAGAAAGTCGCTTATAATCGTGCAATACAACGAGGTAGAGCTCTATGGGTCTTCTCACAAGCGAACTCCACGAAAGGCAATTAAGAACTGAGTGAGTGACTTGCTCTCTGGTATTTGTACCTTCTTGCGAGATTTCTAGCAATTTCGAGCCGATTTCATTTCGGGCACATTCTCTATTGATCACTTAAATTGACTGTGCAATACTTGGCTATGCGGAAAACAAACATTATAGGCCTCAATAATAAAATATGCTGTAGTGCTGCAGATTTTATTGAGGAAGCACTGCAGATTTGAGGTTAATGCAGATTTTATTATATGTAGCCAAGCTAGGAGTCTTTTTGGCGAAAACTCGAAAAATTTGGTACATGAAGAAGTTCCCAAGTAAGGGTAATGGTAAGAATTCGCCAATACTTAGCGAGCAAACGCCAAATCCAATGTTTTCCCGTGTGAAAATTATAAATCCCTATCTCGATAATTTGTAACCCATTTACATGCAACAAAATACAAAATTTAATTATATGATACATGGAATACGAGGTTTTAGATAAAATTAAGCCCCATTAGAACAGATCATCGTCAAAATTGGTCACAATACACTGTTATTTATATTCTCCGTGTGAGCTGCAGTCAATCGATTAATGTTCATCAAGTAATCGAATGTTTTTCTAATAATAAATGCATTTTTTTAATCTCATACCAGTGCATTGAATACCGTTAAACCATAGCGTTGCTTTGTGTCTGCATTGGTTTCGGACAGTAAATATTCTGTAAAAAAAGGCACTTGAGCAAAAAACCAAACAAATGTGAAAATGCTATTCTTTTACAGCTATGAAAATAAAAACCTGAAAATGTAATTAACTTTACCAAGACGTTACTATTAATTTGCGCTACATTTGGAAGGCTTATGGTGTCAAAATAATAAATTAAGCTCTGATATATTCTTATCTTTAAATTTCAAGCTGGGATACATAAGTAAAACGTCCCAATCTCAGATTACTAGACTTTGGGTTTGTCTTTCAATTGCGAGTCCGCAATCATACTAATATTTATGGGCATCTTATTTTTTTCGAGCTTTACCGTTTATAACGGAAAGCGAAACACTTCTCTATCACGTGATCAAAATTATCCAACATAGGGTTTAACGTATCTTTAAGGAAATCTAATGGCAAATCATGACTACAAATTGTTTTTGATTATAAGCTTTTTTACATCCTTGCACCTAGTAAAAGGAAGCAATGTGATTGCGAGAAATTTCGGTAGCCATATTTCGGAGAAAAAACCGACTTTGACTACCTCTAAATTTACATATAATAATTTTTGTAATGCATCTCATCGGACGCATGCATGTACGTTTATATAAATGCATGTACTAACCATTTTGACGGACCGCGAGAGCATTTTGACTTTATATTTAGTATTGTTGTAGCATCTAGTTGCGCACCTCCCCTTTTGGTCCCAATCAATTGGATAGTTTATGTACAAGGTCACCCAAAAGATTTTAAATACATTACGCTCTATGGCAGAAATTCATTCAAGCGTATTTTAGAGGTATTAGAATGATTTCAAGTGACTCGAAATTGATATATGTCGCTAAAGGTTACAAAATGAATCTCTCCATCGAATATAGTGTCTGTATCCCTTATACTTCTACTACAGGAGCATTCAAAATAATTTCAACAGATCACGGTCAATGGTAGGTTTAGAGAGATTAATCCATTTGAAGCACAATACCGTCCTACCGCAAAGTAAGGTATTGGTCCGACCACGGTCACAAGCCTCGCGCCAATGTTACTCCAAAAGTTGCCAAGCTTGGCGACTTTTGGTGCACGTGTTACCCTAGCAGCAATCTTTGCTCGGGCTTTACCAGGCCTATGATCGGTGCATCGGTTATTCATCGCCTGATCATTACTGATCATCCTTAATTTTTCGTATGTTCATCTTTTCCCGATGATCGAATCTTTACACTGAAGTCTGATAGGCGCTTTCAAGATTGCGAAGATTAAAGCGAGCTAACAGGTTTATATCGGTCTTTCTCCCAAGTAGCTGAACGGCTCGATATCTCCGTTCCTTCATTAATGTGCAAAGAGCATCATATGCACACCATATGTTTGTTTTAAGGTTGCTGATTGGCTAAGCTATTACGCGGAAGCAGTTCGAACAGTTTTCGCAAAATCTCAAAATCTAATCCAAATTTTAAGACACTTTAGGGGCATAGTTTAAATTGTACGACCACCTATCGTGTCACTAAATTTTGCTTTATTCACTTAAGTCGTATGTGATGCCCCGACAAAAATTTACGCAGTTTAAAACGATTTTCAGAAAAAATCTCAAACTCTAATTTTTTTTTTTTTTTTTTTAATCCGACGATTATAGCTTAAGGTGAGTGATTGCCTATCATGTCAGTAAATTTCATTCCTTTCGCTTTCACGTGATGTACGAATAAAAATTTACGCAGTTTGAAACAATCTTCGAGAAATCTCAAAATCTATAGAGAGATTTTTAAAATATTCATTATAATGAATATTTTTAAAAATTCGAAGCCTATATTTTTAAAATTCGAAGCCTGCAAGTTAAGTGACCACCTATCATGTCAACAAATTTTATTTAATTCGCTTCAGTCAATTTTACGTGATGTGCGAATAAGAAAAGACAGAACGACAGACAGACAAACTTTTTTTTTTTTTTTTTTTACGGCCGTACACAGGTCCCAAATGCTTAAAACGGATAGAAATCGCAAAATCTTTTTAATTTTGAGTAGTGTACAGGAAAAGTCTAGTTTTATTTAAATAGAAACTTAAATGTTCCAATTCCGAACTTGAAACAACAATCACTTCCAATTTTAGTCTCGCCAATAACGTGTCAGACCCCCGTCTAGTGGTTAGAATGCCCGGTTGCGAAGCGTTAGTTCTCCAGTTCGAAACCAAGTCTCGGAAGCTTGAAAAATGAAGTTCAGATGGCAGCATTAAAATTCAAAGAGAAGAGGAAGAAGTTCGAATTTGCTTTTTTTTTTTTTTTTTTTACTTTTAAAAAATTTTATCTAGCTGGGATATACCCCAATTTTTATCGATTGTTCAGTTTAAAACTTTTATCAAAGGTCATAGGCTTCACATCCTAAGTTGCAAGGTGTTTGCTCTTCAGAGATGAATATAACCCCAATCGCATCGGCTTTACAACGGCTCTACGCCCAATTTCCCCCCCTTGCCGATAATCCAACCCTACTATTCGGGAGAGGACATGCCCGAGCAAAATCCGAGATAAGAGCCCCCGACGCGATGAAGAACCTTACATGGCGCGCGCTGCGCTTCCTCCCTGTCCGATCATCGGCGTTTCAGGAACCGATGACCGTTTGCTACTAGGGTATGTATTTAACTATCATATCTGAAAAAATATTAGTCGCAGAATCTTGAAATTTCATACATAAAATTGTTGTTAACATCTAGTTGTGAACCTCGATTTTTGGTTCCAATCTACTGGAGAGTTTATTTACAGGACCAAATAAAATAATTTCAATGCATTAATGTCTATGGGCATCTTCAATAGATTCCCATGTCTATAGTCAGTCATTATTTGGTCCATTCCCAAGATGTCGTCATATGTCATCGACCTTTGGCAAGGTTTGCCAAAATATAGCCAAATTTGGTGCAAAAATAATTTTTGTATTTGGCATAACTCTAAAACTTTTAAACGTAGAATGTTGAAAATTTCTTTTCAGAACTATTGTAACATCTGACTGTGTGCCTCTTTTTGGACTGGAATCGACTGGGTAATTTATTTACAGGGTGACCCAAATGACTTTTAATGCATTAAGGTATATGGATGCATTCAATTCATTGAAAGTCTGCGGTCAATTACTACTTTGGCTTTTCCGAAATCTCACAAATTATCTGAGGCTTGTCGGCCTTTGGCGAAATATCGCCAAATTAAGTGTCAGAAGGAAATTTTTCAAATTGAACCCAGCTTGGCGATATCGGAAATATTTGGCTAGAAATCGCTAAACCTTAGTATTACCTTAGTATATACTTTTGATTTAATAGACGTGCAAAAGTCATGTGTTGTCCACATCAGATTTTTTTGTTTTAATGGGAGGTGGGATTACCATAGTGGGGCGTGGAGATGGGGTGTGTATGTATTTAACTCTCATATCTCAAAAACTATTAGTCATAGAATCTATCATATGAAATATCGTTTTCTATCATTTTGAAATTCGTTCTCTATCATTTGAAATATTACATCACCCAATTGTATTGCGTAAGGAAAAAAGTGTTTTAAGTATTGTATATATTACTAGGGGCCAAGGCCGCTAGACTCGCTACGCTCGCTTTTCGTATGAGGCATTCGGCCCCTAATAAGGCTTATTCGTAAATAAGGCATAATTTCAACAAACAAAACCCAGAGGTTGGATCAGATTGAATGTTACAGAGCTACACATTGCTTGGTTCTTGCATGTTGCTTGGAACATAAAAATTAAAACTTCGCACTATTTTTAATTAAGTGAAACCGATGGAACACCTTGCGTATTAGCCAATTATTGGCGAATTTTCATAATTTGGCGACTTGCGTATATGTATAGTTAATATTTAAATGTAAGAAAATAATTCTTCGTATGTTTTCTTTGATAAAAACAACGGAACAGCTAGGATAGCTTGCCACTATTGGCGACTTTTCATTATTTGGCGATTGACAGATGCTCACAACCTATAATTACTGCTCATTTAAGCTTCCCGGAAAACCGTTATCCATATATTACATAATCCTTTGCAGATTGGTGTATTTAGCATCACGAATTATATCATCTCACCGCGCTGGCAAATATCCAAAGTGTACTATAACTGCTATAGTGGCACAGTTAACGCCACCAAATATTTCTACTGGTAGCAAATACTCCAGCTGGACCGAACCGGCTTTAAAATAATCTGCATTTTAATTATTTTTCATTTTCAAGATATTGGGTTCTAACATTTTTGAATTCGCGGTTTAGATTCACCCTGCTTGGAAAGATACCATTTTGTCAGATCGTACCTAATGCCAAGATGGCGCTTTTAAAATCAGTTACAATTAGTTATTCTGTTTTGGAAAAACGAATAATCGCTCATTCTAAACTCCTGTTGTCTAAACGGACTTACTATTTGAAAACTGTCAACTTTGTGTTACACAGTTTGAGTTATTTATTTCATATACTCTTTAAAAAGGCGTAAAAAGAGTGTCATTCTATTTCATGTTTGTCAATTTCATGCGATTAATCATCGCTCGAATCGCTTTGTTTCAAAGGAATGAATGATTTTATGCCAAATCTGGCAACCATTATGTTTTATTTTTTCATTTTTGTATTAATATCTTCTAAAATAATTCGATTTTCGAAATTTAAGTCAGCTTATCAGGTTCCTCGGAGTTTTCCAAATCCGTGGACATGTTTCTGGAAATTCAAATCCCCTCGCTTTAGGAGAATAGCCAAACAAGCTATTGACAGCGCCAGCAGGGTAACAGCGGCCTTTACTTTTTTTAGAATAAAGAGATACGCTGATTCGTCTGAGGGTGTAGGATGGAAGCTTTTGATGCATCAGCGGTAATCTGTCTACGTTCTACAGAATATGTATTAAAATGCATTCTTCTAAAAACAGATATATAGAGAAAAAAAATCCTTGGATATCTCTTTGGAAAAAGTAGTTAAATATTTCAAAAATTAGAACAAGGATTTTTTTAAACTGGAAAATAGTTTTTAAATGTTCTTCAGTATTAGTATTGCCTTTTTAGCACCTCAAATAAAATGTATTATTCCTTATCATTTGAAATATTACAGCACCAAATTTTATTGCGTTAGGAAAAAAGTGTTTTAGGTATCGTGTATATATATATATGTGGTGTGTGTGTGTGTTTGTGTGTGTGTGTACATAATGTATGTATACATTAATAAATTATGGGTTCTTTTATGTACCAGTTTATTGATTCATTTAAAAATATTAATGAATGCATTCATTAATTTTTTGGGCATGAGCTAAACAGAGATAGTTCAGGGATTTTTAATGTGAAAGGCATGGCCACAGACTTTAATGCACCGAAAGTCTTTTATATAACTCTCTAAATAAACTATTCATTTGAAATTTCTTCGGCTATT
Organism: Cheiracanthium punctorium; assembly: GCA_038373885.1. Taxonomy (NCBI): domain Eukaryota; kingdom Metazoa; phylum Arthropoda; class Arachnida; order Araneae; family Cheiracanthiidae; genus Cheiracanthium; species Cheiracanthium punctorium. The sequence goes on from JAWZYV010016261.1 coordinate 14,631, forward strand.
CCTCTGTGAGTTAATCGAATTACACAAGAATATACGTACATAAATACATGCATGCGAGCAGATCTCCCTCAAATTTAATCAAACTAGATCGAAAATGCAGCATGCGTACGTACAGACATTACCAAAATGCTAGTTAAAGCGAGTTCTGGGATTAAGGCAAATTATTTACACCGGGGATCTAGGCCTGTATATGGGGTGCCCTCCGTGGGGGGTCTTTCTAAGGTGTCCTAACCAGTATTTACGCTAAATTTCAGTGGAAAACACGGAAAACTCCGAATGATTAGGTCGGCGGATGCGACCTTGTTTTGAACCAGACACCTTCCGTCTTCTAGTTCAGAGCGCTATGCGCTCGGATTAGTTAAAACAAATCGAACATGTAACATACGTATATAATTTCATACGTAGATGGGGTATACGACTATAGTACGTTAACGTATAGTATAGTTACGTATATATTACGACTAGATACGTATATAGATGGAGTATACGACGTACCTACATGCATGCATGTGCGCCGCGTAGTAAAAGTGTATTTCTTCTGTACTGTATTGCTTCTGCACTGCATTATCATATAAGAAAAATGCGATTACAAATACATTTCAAAGATAAAAGAAATCTGTAAAACACTTGTGAATGTTATCATTCGAATTGCATCGTAGGGACGGAAAGGGTTAAATGCATGTCAACATCACATAAGAACTTATCGAAAAGTGATACTCACCCTGGTGTTTGGCCAAACTCACGCATAAAGTAAACGAGCCAGTTCCTAAATCCGTGTCCAACCCGATGAAAACTCATCGGTTAGACTACTTCGGACGTTTCCACGTCCAAGGGGACATGAACTGCGTGTATCCGAGCAGTTTCACAGTGGACGGCCCGATTCCTTCTCATCGGTTCAAGGCTACGTGGCCGTTGTATGCCCGAGCAAAATTGCTAGTAGGGATGATCACTGGTATTCTTAAAATCTTCACTTTTTTCTCTCTAGTAATATCAGGCATAACTTTAGGCGTAGTTATATGCATATCTATTTAATTATTATATGCCACTCATAGATACAATTATATATATTACTAGCTGAAGTACCCGTTCTTCGCACGGGAATGAATGGACTTTTTGATATTACGATTTGTGGTGATTACTATTCATTGTAATAAACAGATATAGCAAAATGGATATCGCGTTATATTGTGTCCAATAATCATGCATAACGAATTTCAAGGCAATTGTTTGTACGGTGCAGAAGGCCATGCGGCGTAGCGCAATCTAGTGGCGGGTTTTAGCAAAACGGATACGGCGAAAATATTCTTCGCCTTCAGATATCGATGTATACGAATTTTGATGACGATCGGCTGGACAGTCCTGAAGTTCATGTGTTGACGCGACATCTAGTGGCAAGTTATAGGAAAAAGGATAGCGCCAAACTCTTCTCCGTGTTCAAATATCTGTGTATACCTATTTTTATAGCGATCATTTGCACAGTCAAGAAATGATACACTGCAGGGCCATCTAGTGGTTAATTAAAGTAATGATTTGCTACAGCGCCGTCAAGTGGCGAGTTATAGGAAAATGGATAACGCCAAAATATTCTCATTGTTCAAATAGCTATGTATACTGATTTTCATAGCGACCGTTTGAATAGTCAAGAATTCGGCCGGCTTCAGCGTCATCTAGTGGCGAGTTAAAATAATAATGCACTGTAGTGTCATCTCGTGGTGAGTAACATTAAAAGGAACGCAGTTAGAATATATTCTTCGTGCTCAAATGTGTAAGTATAAAAAATTTTATGCCGATCGGTCGAACGGTATAGAAGTTGATGCGTTGCAGCGCCATTTAGCGGCAAGTTACAGCAAAATGGATAGGGAAAAATATTCTCCGTGTTCCAATATTCGCGTGTACCAAATTTCATCGAAATCGGTTGGACGATATTCGCATAGCAAACGGCTAAATGGAATAGAATTCGTCGTTGTGCTGCGGCACGAAGTGACAAGTTAGAGGAAAACGGATAGCATAAAAACCTTCTCCATGATAAGACTTAGGTGAACCAAATTTCATGGTGATCGGTCATGGCAATCGGTTGCGTATAAAACATTTTATTCGGAGTTTTTCAACCTCATACACACGTACCAATATTCATTTTTATCTATAACCAGTGTCATTATATATACCAGTCTCAAATAAAATCCAGTTTCAAATCTAAGCCTCGCCAAAGTGCCAACATACGCCATTTTGCAAGAGTTTTTTCAGGGAATCATTCGAAGCATTGACTTAGCAGCAATCAATATGGGAAATGGTACGACCGCCAAAAGATAAAGCACGCATTTATTTGAAAAGTTGAATCCCTTAATACAGCCGAATTTTTTAAAATTATCAACTATAACATGTTTTATTCATCGTTACTCCGATGTACTAAATGAGAAGATTTCAATTTTCTGAAATTTGGCGGAATTCCCCCAACTTAAATCAATGTACTCAATTGGCGAGAATTCTGAGGATAGATCGCTTGAAATCCCTTAATAACTGCATTATTTCTTCACGGATCATTAAAATTTAACGCTGTATTCTAATAAAACCTTTGCACTTGTTTCCAAAAATCTATTTCCTTAAGCTCTCAATAAATTGCGCAAAGCCGAAAACTGTGCAAACCGCTAGAACTCACTTACTCAAAATCCATATTTCAGCCATTTTATTTTTTCGCCAAACTAAAAGAATTTACACATTAGCCTCGGAAATCTCCAATTCTTATTGTTTTGCGTGTAAAGCATTACATTCCTGCTCTGATTTCCCATGCACACGATATTATAATAAAAAAATAATAATCTTACAAATATAAACTAACAAAAAAAATCATTATTATTCCTTTATTTGTACTTTGAGAATTTAAAACATTTTAATCGGCAAAATCGCCACACATGGCAACCACGATCCTTATTTCACACTTTTTTCACTACAGGGGTTACAATTACGGAAAGCTTTTTGCGTGGAGAACATAAAGAATCTCTTAAATTCCGGGAACGGGTGGACTTTCAAAGTTTTAAAGTGGACTATGATTTATTCTATATTATTTTACATATATGTGCAAAATTTCAGGCTGAAAGGTAAATTTTTGTGGATTTGTATACAAATCAAACCCACAAACAAACATAATTTTATTTTTATTTATAAGATTATTGCTATTATTATTTCTTTTTTTTCTCCTTATTTAACTTTCAAATTCTGGCAAATGGTAATTATTCATTTTTTATTAGCCACAGTTTAAATATTCTTCACTCTGTCTTCATGCTTTCGGCCATTTTGCCTTATTTTTGATTTTCATAACAGGATAGCGCCTCTCCCCCCCGTGGTTAAATAGCTTTTTTGTGCTAAGTAACTACACTGAAATCCAGCTACTTTGTTTTTATTCTGGTAGTAAGTATTCGGTTTGTGGGGCCTGACGAGAATAGACGATGCTTATTAGCCTTGTTTATTTCGTTCAATTCAATTTAAATATTCTGTTGTTTCGAATGATCTGCTTCAATTTGTTCTGCTAGATTCAGTATAGTTGTTTTATGCTATTTTCTTGGATATATATCTGCTATCACCCTAATAAGATTACGATTTATGCACTCCACGGTATTTTTGAGTATCTTAACTAAGAGTAATTGATTCCTTGATTCGTTTAGCTATTTTACTATATGCATATCATCAGTATTCCGCAATATCATCTGTAATCATTGTTGTAGAATCAAGTCTCTATGCTCAGAAGATTTTAAAGTCTCCAATTTTAAATCTCTCTTTTTGTCTGTTAGACAATGTAACTGTCCTACTTTTATAAAATCACTTATATGCAATTCATACAGCTAATGTTGCTATTGTCTTTACTAAATTACTGGAGATTGGGACGGGTTTGGTTTTAAGGTTGTAATTGGATGGATGGGTGGGGAGGAGGAATCTTTTCTCATTGATTTAAAAAAAAAAAAACAAGAGTAAAACATAAAAACTGCAAGGATAGATATTTTAGGAAATATTTATATGTACATAAAAGGGTTTCTATTCAGTGATTATACATTTATTTTTAATTTTAATTTTAGTTTTTAAATATTCGATTTCCATATTAGAATAAATTTCCAAAAATATTATTTTATTAATATATCTCTATGCTAATAATGTCAAATAATATTACATTACTAATTCTGACAACACTTATTTAATCTTAATTTCACTATTACACTTTCAAATTCTGGCAACACCAGTATTTCCCTTCTTGATTTCCGGAACATTCATTCATCAAACATAGCTGCCTCATGCCATGTGATCATTATTTTTCTATTAGGTATTTTTTTTGCAGTATTTTTCGCATATTTTGGTTTTTAATTATTTATATTCTTTTTATTATATAGCAGGACGGGTCCACATGTGTGGAGAGAGTATCTCTTTTGATATGCCATACAAATGAAATCCTACTATTAAGTTATTTTTAATTATAATCTTCTGGGTATTGTCCCTGATGAGTGCCCCAGAGATTATAATTTCCATTCCATTCATTTTTGTTTAATTTATGGTTCCTTGTACTTCAATATTCATACTTTTTGGTTCCCTGTTTTTGCTGTTTTTTTACTTCCGTACGGGGCATGTCATTTTTGCAGTAATATTCTTAGTGCGTTACTTATTATTATATATATATAGATGCATACATATATACACATATGCATGTAAAGCCTCTGTAAATTCTAAACATATCGTTTCAACTCATAACATATTATAAAAAACGTGAATGCATATTCATTTTGAGTAGTAATATAAAGGATGGAACGACAAACAGATTAAGATTAAAAACACTTTCTCAAACATTTTCCGGTATTAGGAGCTAATGCTCACAACATGCAGTCTCAAAAAATTAAAGTAAATTATATGAGAAAGTTAACAAACAGAATAATAACTAATAATTAAATTGAAACTAATAATTAAATTGAAATAAATTGTCGGTAAATAACTTTTTAAGTTAATTCTCCTGGGTTCCGATCACAATGAACTCCAGCAGTATGTAAATCCGAAAAATTCTCCCGAAAAAATATAGAGGAGACATAGAAGAAGATGAATGCTAATGAAAGAATTTACTTTAAAGAATATAGTGTTGCGGAATTACTCTGCTACTCCTGGGGTTCGTCGTTCTAAAGTCCAGTTGGTGTAAAAAGTTCAAGTAAAAAGTCACTTGTCAGGATGGAACACAAACTTTATTTCTTCTAGAACTTCGTAGAACAATCAGCTGCACACAATTCACAAGCACAATCTAGCAGTAACGTGCTTTTAACAATCCGCTTGGATCAGAAGCTCTCACAAATGCTGTATTTCTCACACAAAATAAGTCACTTTTACAGGCTAAAATTCCGTGGAAATATTCAAGGGATATAGTACACTATCCCTTAAGACACAGCAATGAAGAATTTACACACAGCACTTTAAAAACAGCTTCACAAAGCAAGCTAAAACACAGCTTCTATAGCACTATCAGTTCACACAAAGGAAGCGTACTCAGAGCTCTTCACACATTGAATGTTCAACTCGCAACTGACTGGCTTCGGGGCGATGCCCGCTTCTATAAATAGCCGACGCAGGAGGTACAAGAGGTTTCCAGAAAAGTCAATTTCTCGAGGGTTCTACATAAAGCGTGAATTTTGATTACGTCATAGAAGAGAAATGTTAGGTTATTATGCGTTTTTAATGCAGGAAAAACAACTTCCAGGCCCCATTGGGAAAATCGCGCCAAATGACCAAAAAGTCGCCAATCTTGGCGACTTTTGGCGAAATATCGCCAAATTTGGCGCCAAAAATAAGTCCTCAAAAGTGAAGAGATCTAAGTTCTAGGACTAATATTTCTCGAGATTTCTAGAAGCCCATAGAAAAACATATGGGAAAGCGAAACCTCCGTATCTCCGGTTCTAATTGGCCGATTTTGATGCAACAAAAAGCAAAATTTATCTATTTGAAGCGTAGAATACGAATTTTAAACCATTTTACGCCCCAGAGCAGCGGGTTGCCCCGAAAATTCGTAACATTGCCCCCTTCCCAAGGACTGCACGTCCCGGGCAGTACAATCCCTAGTTAGGAGGTCACACAAATATACAGTGTCCAACCTTTGACCAAATCTTAGCAACATAATTTAAGCAAATAATCAATAAACATAGTAAGCAAATGCACTCTAATAAATAAATAATATACTTAATAAACAATTACACTAATAAGTAATCAATGTAATAAACAAATACACATTAATAAAATCCAATATATTACAAATATTTACTATACATGGCTTACTATACTTACACATTACAAATATTTACTACAAATATTTATATACACTAAACATGGCGTAAGTGGTGAGAGAAAGAGAGTTGACGAAAGAGGAAGAGAAGAGAAAGACAGGAAAGAAATGAGAGTTGAAGAAAGGAGGAATTACGCCATAGTGACCATGGTCTGATAGTCAAATAACTAATTACAACCGCGGTAGATGGCTAGCCGATCGTAATGTACAACTCTTGGCTTCGAGTTTGGTGACTTACGAATCCGTACGATGACGTCATTCAGCCGGTTTAGGACTGTGTAAGGACCGTCCCACGGCGATTGCAGCTTCGGAGACAGGCCTTTCCGTCGAGTAGGATTCCATAGCCAAACTTTGTCACCTGCGTTGAACTCGTGTCCCGTAGCCTTCGTGTCGTAGCGAGTCTTCATCTTTTCCGTGTTCAGGTTGATCCGCTCCCGAGCAAAATGATGCACATCTTCAAACCGTGCCCGAAGGTTTTCCACGTACTCCTCTGGCGATGAAGGCGCATCTGGAGGGTGGCCGAACACTAGATCGGCGGGAAGACGAAGATCTCTGCCGAACAGCATCTGGGAAGGTGTGAAGCCGGTAGTCTCATGGACGGCACTCCTATAGGCCAGCAGGAACAGGGGTAGTTTCTTATCCCAGTCCTCTTGATTCCTAGATACCAGGAGCGAGAGGTTGTTCAAAATTGTACGATTGAACCTCCACCATGCCGTCGGATTGTGGGTGTAAAGGCGTAGTCTGGGTTTTGTCCATTCCGAGAAGTTGGCATAGACCTTTAAAGACTGCAGAGGTAAAGTTCGTTCCTTGGTCGGAATGAAGTTGCAGAGGGGTTCCATATCTGGAAATCCATTCTTGCACCAGTACCTCTGCTACGGTCGTAGCTTCTTGATCGGGAATAGGAAACGCTTCGGGCCATTTAGAGAAGTAGTCAATGACAACTAGGATGTATTTGTTGCCATCCGAAGTTCGCGGAAGAGGTCCCAGCATGTCGAGTGCAATCCTCTCAAAAGGCGCTCCTACATTATAACGATGTAGTCTTCCACGGGTTCGTTTATTCGGGCCTTTACGGGCGGCACAGGCGGCACAAGCTTGACACCACTTTTCAACGTCGCATGGAGCCCTAACCCAGTAGAAGCGCTCGCGAACTTTCTGCAGGGTCTTCATCACGCCAAAATGGCCTCCAGTGTAGCTATTATGAAGTTCTTCTAGAACCTTCGGAATCCTCGAACGAAGGAGTACTAACTGCCATCGGAGCATCTTGCCGTCGTCCGACTCCCATTTACGATACAGGACTCCATTCCTCAGGCGAAGCGAATCCCATAAAGCCCAGTACTGTTTTGTTGCCGGACTGTAAGATGATATTTCTTGCCAACTAGGCTTAGCGCTGGATTTTTCCATAAATTCCACAATAGGTTTGATGTCGCTGTCTGCTAATTGGTCCACCCGAACATTTTCGTCACTCCAGGGATCTTGAGATGGTGCCGGTGATGTAACTTGGCGGACAACGGGATGTTTCAGATGGTAATTTTTCTCTGCCCTGGAGCAATAGCGACAACTGTCTATGCAGGGCCTTCTCGACAAAGCATCTGCATTTCCATGAGATGACCCTTTCCGATGACGTATCTCGATGTCATATTCTTGTAATCGCTGTATCCACCTGGCTATCTGGCCCTCTGGATTCTTGAAATTTAGAAGCCAGGTTAAAGAGGCATGGTCCGTTCGGAGCAGGAACTTTCGGCTGTACAGGTAATGATGGAAGTGCTCCACGGCTTTAATGATAGCAAGAAGTTCCTTTCTCGTAACACAATAGTTACGTTCTGCCTTTGAAAGGCATTTGCTCCAGTAAGCAATGACGTGTTCTTGGCCATCTATCTCCTGGGACAAAACTGCTCCAACACTCTCCTTACTTGCGTCTGTGTCCAGGATAAATGGCTTGTCAGGGTGAGGATACGACTGGATCGGCGAAGATGTTAAAGCCGTCTTCAGTTCGTTGAATGCGTCCTCACATTCCTCAGTCCATAGAAATTTCTGTCCAGTCTCGGTCAATTTGTGAAGAGGTCTTGCAATTTGAGAAAAGCCCTTCACGAATTTTCGATAGTAAGTACATAGACCGAGAAAACTTCTTAAGTCATGGATATTCTCGGGACGACTCCAGTTCTGGACTGCGGATGTCTTTTCGGGATCGGTTCGGACTCCGTGGGCGGATATTATGTGCCCGAGGTAAGGTACTTCCCGACGAAACAAATTGCACTTCGATGGACTTAGTTTCAAGTTCGCCTCTTTTAATTTCTGCAGTACCTTTCGAATGTTCTCGAGATGCTCTTCGAAAGTCCTTCCGACGATGATGATATCGTCCAAATAAACGAGACATGCTTCGTAGGAAAGTCCTCTCAACACTGTCTCCATTAGTCGCTCAAATGTAGCAGGTGCGTTGCAGAGTCCAAAAGGCATAACTTTGAACTGCCATAATCCTTGGCCCGTGGTGAACGCAGTCTTTTCACGGTCATCGGGATGAATTTCCACTTGCCAGTAACCACTTTTCAGATCCAGAGTGGAAAACCATTCGTTTCCCGATAAAGTGTCCAAAGTGTCGTCTATCCTGGGAAGAGGGTAGCTGTCTTTCTTGGTAATGTCATTCAGACGTCTGTAGTCAACACAGAACCGGGTGGAACCATCCTTCTTTCGGACCAAAACAATTGGCGAGGCCCAGGGACTAGTCGACGGCTCGATGACGTCATCACGCTGCATCTCCTCTAAAAGTCTGCTCACCTCTTCTTGCTTAGCAAACGGCAGCCGCCGTCTTCACATCGTCGTGTGCGGCTCTTAACTCCTCCAGTCCGGTTTTCACTTCATTGTGCGCTGTCTTTAACTCGTACAATCCGGATTTCATTTCACCTTGTACAGCTTTTATCTCATCTTGTCCGGCTTTCATCTCATCTTGTCCGGCTTTCATCTCATCTTGTCCGGCTTTCATTTCTTGCATCATATTCATGAGCTTTTGAAGTTGTTCTTCCATTTTTTGTCTAGTCAAAACCATAAACTGGAAAATTAAATTCTTTCTTTAGAACCCCGATTCTGACACCAAATTTTGCAGAATTACTCTGCTACTCCTGGGGTTCGTCGTTCTAATGTCCAGTTGGTGTAAAAAGTTCAAGTAAAAAGTCACTTGTCAGGATGGAACACAAACTTTATTTCTTCTAGAACTTCGTAGAACAATCAGCTGCACACAATTCACAAGCACAATCTAGCAGTAACGTGCTTTTAACAATCCGCTTGGATCAGAAGCTCTCACAAATGCTGTATTTCTCACACAAAATAAGTCACTAATACAGGCTAAAATTCCATGGAAATATTCAAGGGATATAGTATACTATCCCTTAAGACACAGCAATGAACAATTTACACACAGCACTTTAAAAACAGCTTCACAAAGCAAGCTAAAACACAGCTTCTATAGCACTATCAGTTCACACAAAGCAAGCGTACTCAGAGCTCTTCACACATTGAATGTTCAACTCGCAACTGACTGGCTTCGGGGCGATGCCCGCTTCTATAAATAGCCGACGCAGGAGGTACAAGAGGTTTCCAGAAAAGTCAATTTCTCGAGGGTTCTACATAAAGCGTGAATTTTGATTACGTCATAGAAGAGAAATGTTAGGTTATTACCCAGCCAGCCACGATACATCGAATTAACGTCGCCGTCGACGTAGTTTCGACGTAATCATCGACGTTTAAAATCCTTGGATATGTCCACCTGTTTGCCCGTCGAGCGCTGAACTTCTCGACGGCGTATTACCCGCGAGGGGTGACCGTGAGAGATAACAATCTCGCTTAACTACGGCGTAAGAATGGAAAAGGGTGACCGCCAGGAAGAGAAAATCCCCGATATTGGTCGAACACTCGTCGCTATAACGGCGAAGGGAGACAGATTCTCGGAATTCGTTTATAAAATTCAGCTCATAGTGGTTGATTTTACGTTATACCTTGTCGAATCGCTCCAACAGGACAGAGAAAACCGGCTTATATTCGTCTAATAGAAGTCGTTCTTTAAAGACTTCGCAGAATTTGTCGAATTCTGCCCATTTATAAACGTAGTAATTATGCCGCAATTCCAGACATTCAGAGAATAGACAAATACCATTTACATACGTCGTGAAGGAATGGAAATTCAAACTGTTCTGATCTTGTGAACTTTGGCCGTTTAAAAAGGAAACATTTTATATTTCTATATAATACATTTTAATATTAGTTAGTTAGCTAATAAAAAGTTATTTTTAATTAAATGTGCAAAAATTACAAGTTTTAAATTAACTTCTAGTCGTTTAGATGAAGTTGTAAAATATACATTCATAAAAATTTGAACACAGAGAAAATACATTAAAGAAAAATATAATCTTGATTTTTTAAATTTAATTGATCAGTAACTTGCATAAATAGCTTATGTCTCTATTTTACATTTTAAACAGTTTACTTTTTCCCCCCGGTACATTTTATGAATTGTTTTTACTGTAGGTATATTTAATAAATGGCGGGGGTGGGTACGCTGTTTAATTCAATGTTATAAACAATCCAAATATCTTCATATATTGGTGAAAGATGTTGAAAAAGTAACTTAAAAATTAAATAAAATATTAGTAAATTTAGTTAAGTAAGGAATACAGTTTAAAATGCAATTTTACTAACAGTAAATATAATTTACTTATTTTATATAAAAAAGATTACTTTTTAACCAATATATGAAAATATTTAGATAGTTTATAAGAGTAGATTAAATAATTTTTTGCACCCTTTTATTAAAAATACCTAATACAGTCAAAACGATTAATAAAATGTACCGGGGGAAAAAATGGAAACCCTCTAAAATGTAAATTAGTGACATAAGTTGTTCGTGCGAGTTACTTATCTGTTAAATTAAAAATCAAGATTATATTTTAACTTTAATATATTTTTGTATATGTTCAAACTTTTATGAATATAAATTTTATAACTTTATCTAAACGATTAGAAGTTAATTTAAAACTTGTTATTTCTAATCATTTAATTCAAAATTGCTTTTCATTAGCTAACAACTAGTAGTATAATGTATTATATTTAGAAATATAGAGTGTTTCCTTTTAAACGGCATGTGCACCCGACAATAAGTTTGAATTTCCATGCTTTCACGACGTATGTAAATGGTGTGTGACTGACATATTCTCTAAATGTCTGGAATTCCGGCATAATTACTACGTTTATAAACTGTCAGGATTCGACGAAATCGTCAAGGAACCACTTCTATTAGACGAATAAGCCTGCTTTTTTATCTCAATAGTTCATTATAGTTTTCCTGTAATAAAATATGAAGAAGTTTTCTATCTACAAATCCCCTCCCCCCTCTCACCCTCCCACGAGAAAAATTTTGTCTACTTCATTACACAAACAGTTTTTTATTTATCTCTCTTAATTCTTTGATTTGTTCAATTTCACTACTCCAAATAGGTTTAAATTACATACTAAATGCACACATATTAGTATACAATTGAAAAAGAAAAAAAAACTTTGCATAAAGTGCTTTAATCTGTTTCATTGTAAGTTATGGCATACTGCAATAATAAGTTGACTTTTGTTATAGTAAGTTTACATTAAGTAAATTTGTGCTTATAATGAGAAAAAATATTTCATATGCTTAAGGTAAACAGTTGATTTTATGCCAATTGTACCTTTATATTTCACTCTATAATACAAATAAGAAGACTTATAATTAGCAATTAAAAAGAAAATGAATAAAAGAAACAAAGCACATAATTATTAGTTAAATAATTACTTAACTCACCTCTAAAATTTTGATGGCTGGAATTAAAATTTGTAGTTACCCCGATAAACTTTAATAACATCACCGGCCAACACAATTTAAAGAGAGCCAGACAAACTTATTAATATGCCAAGCTAACGATAAATCGTGTTAGCATTGAACTTGAAAAATATTCCAAGAGATACTTGAAAAATATCCACTTTTATAGTTAAAACTATGGAAATTTTACTGTTCTGTGTAGCGGAGCTCAGCCATTGACTACACGCTGAAGCGAGTTCTACCCTTGCATAAAAAACTGCGAAGTACGAGCCACGCGAACCATGAACGAATACACACACAAAAAAGAAAAAAAAAAGCATCTGTTTTCTGAGAAAACGGTTGGGGTGGACATGTCAAAGGTCGTGAGAAAGGATCCTGTAAATTCTGTCTCCCCTGCACTGTTTATTCGACGTTGAACTGACTATTAACTAAGCTGAAAAAATTTCTCGATGCTCCATGGCGTGTTTCTTCTTGGCTGGCTGGGGGGGGGGGGGGTCTCTTTAGACCGCCAAAGCCATAAGCGGAAAATCGGCGATGTATTGACGGATCATAGACCTCCTGAGGGCGACCAACATTAACAGTCGGAGATAGCCGCCTCCCTGACCAAAATCGAACGGCTCTTTAAGACGTCAACAACACAATGTATGTTTGATCTCTTTTAAACGCTATTTTTTGCTGTAATTTTTCCTCGACCTATTTTCGACATTTCGACATCGGGAATACGTAATTTAAACGTGTGTGCGCTTGCTGGGTTATGCGTTTTTAATGCAGGAAAAACAACTTCCAGGCCCCAATGGGAAAATCGCGCCAAATGACCAAAAAGTCGCCAAGCTTGGCGACTTTTGGCGAAATATCGCCAAATTTGGCGCCAAAAATAAGTCCTCAAAAGTGAAGAGATCTAAGCTCTAGGACTAATATTTCTCGAGATTTCTAGAAGCCCATAAAAAAACACATGGGAAAGCGAAACCTCCGTATCTCCGGTTCTAATTGGCCGATTTTGATGCAACAAAAAGCAAAATTTATCTATTTGAAGCGTAGAATACGAATTTTAAACCATTTTAAGCCCCAGAGCAGCGGGTTGCCCCGAAAATTCGTAACAATAGTATATTCTATGTAATACTAGTTGCCTCCGGCGACCACTTGATTCGCCATCTTAATAAATTTTGTTCGGGGAGAATCCTGTTTCTAACTGGCTTCCTTGGCACTGAAATCTCTTAGATTCTGAATGGAATTTAAAATTAAGATGGTTACAAACAGGAGCGGCCCTAGGGTAAGTGTAGAGACCCCTGCTAACATAAAAAAGACGCCTCCTTTTATGATCTACCTAGTTTTTAAGTTCGAATTGACGCCCCTTCGAATTCGGCGCCCCGATGCGATGCTTACCGTGTAAGGCCGCCCCTGGTTACAAAAATAAGATGGGGTTTAATGATAAAAAGATCTTCTGGATATATTGGCCTTTATCTAAAAACGGAAAGGAAAAAATAAAAGTAAGAAAAGCTGAAACACTTTCAGATTTTAAATACGCACTACAGTACTATATATTAAAAGCGTATTATAATCCATGGGTCTTCCCTATTTTCGTTCCTTATTTCATTAGGTTCGAAAGTATATCATAATTCATGAGTGTGATTAAACAAAATTAAAATTGATATTTCTAACATCCTTTTTCTGCATGCAATACATTAGAAATAGATGGAGAAAAACTGCACTGAAAAATGCACAATTCGAACTGAGTGAAATTTTCTTAAAAACTTATTCAGGTGTATTCATAGTCGAAGTAGCAGACGATAAATTGTGCAAGCGTTAGGATCACATCTCTTCAAACTCGAACATCAACCATTTTATTTTTTGCCAAATTAAAAAGTTGTACATTTTAGTTTCGAAAAATGTCCAAATCCTATTTTTCTTTTGAGTATAAGACATTTCATTCCTGCTCTGATTTCACATGCACACGATATTTTAATTAAAAAACAACCTTACAAATAATCTAAACAAAAAAAATCGTTATTCTTTTATTTTTACTTTAAGTGTCTTAATCATTTAATAAACTTGCCAAATATGGCAACCTAGATACGCTTAATCTTCACTCTTTCCACGGCGGGGTTACAATTGCGAAATGGCGAGAGCGAAAATTTGCCTTTTGTGACACTTTTTTATCAATATCTCCTAAAATATTTTGAATTTCGAAAAAAATTGCTTCGAGGTATGTCGGGACCCGTCTTGGGGAATTTCCATACAAAATTTGGTAGGTCTACGATCATCCGTCTGCGAGCTACGCGAGACACAGACAAACAAACTAACTAACGGACAGTTTACACTGTGTTTTATTAATATAGAAGATGAATGTTCATTTAAGCTTTGCCGTCTTAATGCTTCTGATAAAACGACTAAAGTACTTATCGTAAATGTGAGTAAAAAATACTGTGTACTTGTCATTTTGAAACAAAAAAAAATTGTGTTTTTGTCTACACTTTGTGTAATTTTTTTAAATTAAAGAGACATTGGTAGTAATAACAATTTTTAAATATACTGTAACATAATAAAGCAGCAGCTCCCAATCATTTAACACTTTGCCCCCCCCCACCACCATCAAAGAATAACTAAACCATGGCAGCCACCACATTTTCTCCAGCAAACATGAGATTTTACTTTTCAACAATAAACATTTAGTTGCCCTTTCTACAAAAAATTCTATTGGTAAAGTTTGAATAAACATTTTAAGTAAAAATGGATATGTTTTGGAGTAAAAATAAGAATAGATCAGATTATTTTTTAAAACATGCATTATCACTTGCCCTTTGACTATTTTTCTCGAGCCCCTCCCTTGCAAACGCTTTCCGCCCCTCTCCCAAAGAAATTGCTCTCCGCCGGTTGGGAACCGCTGTAATAAGATATGAAGAGAAATTAAAATCGTAGAATCGATTTTTTGAAAAACATAATTTCTATAAAATTCCTTTAGGTGCTGTATATACTCTTTTCACAATACTTTAGTGACATATAAAGATTAAACCTGCATCATGCCATAAATTTTTGAAGATTTGGGTGCGGAAAGTAAACAAGTCAAATAATTTCAGACGGAATTACAAAAGTTTTACTCTTGCACGAAATGCAGTACTATTGTGTCTGCAGCAGTTCAGTTTAGCATTACAACACTTTGAAAATTATGTGAAAGGTGCATCTCCCATTCTCCAATTCTCTGTTGATAGTAAGCAGATAAAACAGATAAAAAGTTAAATAATACAATAGATAAAAAGTTATTTAAAATAATAATAAAAACAACGTACACTGAGTTTTTCTAGTGGAATTCTAAAATCCCCATTGAATTTTACATCAAAAATAAAATAATCACATCTAAAGAGACAGGGGAAAATTAAACAAACGAAAGGGTGAAAAACAACAAGGGCAATTTAATAGTTATAGTAAGAATATCTTAAAAACTTTACAAAATAAAAAAGTCTTAAATGAAAACAAAGAAAAAAAGAGAATTCAAATGAAGGGGAATATTGATATTTTCGAAATTTGGGCGGTTCACGAAAAGAAAAGAAAAATTAAATAGTAGGGAAGTACTGGTCCTACTTGCTCAGTGTAGGAGTGCTCTCAAAAGATAGAAGAAATTGCTATTCATATGTAAAACAAAATTAGGAAAATTTGTAAATGTTAAATTGAATAAAAATGACAGATTGTATATCTCGCTCTCATGCAGCCTAGTATATTAAAGGTTTAAGGTTTTTTAAAAGTGAGGCCTTCGTTCCCTTGATCTGACAATAGACTTCTTGTAGTATTCAAATCGGAAACCCACAAGCCAAAAAGGTCGGGTGACTACTGTAAAATCTAATTTTTCTCATTGGGGTTTCACATTTTTTTTGCTAACACAACCTTCCTGTAACAGATAGAAATGCCTCACTTGCATACATTTCCCTTTTCTTTCATTATTTCACTGTAATTGAGTTTTTCAGAGATCTAAATGAGAAAAGTCATTTTCACAGGATTTTATTGTTCAGATGGCGCAAGCGTTTCTTGATCTCATCGTGCTAATACTGATAAAGGTATTATCCAGACAGCACAGCAAACTTGCAGTAAGCTTGATTTATAATAATCAAGTCAATAAACTTGAATTAAGCTTGAAAATTTCAAGCGTGTCAGCTTAATGCAAGCTTGAATCAAGTGTTCTAGTTTAAACTTGCCCAGCTTGCATTAAGCTTGGCATTTCAAGCTTGAATCAAGCTTGACATAGCAAGCTTAATTTCAAAGTTAAAAAATTTTCCCAAAAAAAAAAATTCCTAAATTCACGGGGCGCCCATCGGCGAACTCGCCCCACATATTTTATTTTTCCACGCATTTTCTCCTCTACGTTGAAATTTCAAGTTATTTTAATCTGTTACTATCAAATGTCCGCGGCTAGGATCGAAGTCGGGATTTAAGGGTTGGGAAACCAGCGTCCTAACCACTCGGCCAACCTGAGTAGCACTGACATGACTAAAGTTCGAAGTGACTGTTATGGTTATTACGCCGTTTTCCGGCGAGATCGATCAGTGGCCGATGTGTTGATCTGTATCTTTTATTTTTCCATGGGATGAATCAAAATGTTATGTGTGATTTACAGACTCTACTAATAGGGAAATAAGCATAGTATAAACTTAAAAGCAGCACATGTTTTAAAACTTTCAATATCGCGACACTCATGTTGGGCAATACTGGCAAAAATCGAGACAAACGACTGATTTTGAAATCAATTTTGTAGTATAATTGTATTTTATTTTAAAGAATTTCCATATTTGGAAATATAGAAACCTTTTTTCTTTAATTCTATGGTCAAGTACATTTATGACTGATGATAAATTATTTTGTAGCGGCCGGATTGCGCCTCATTCTACCACCCCTAAAGTGAAGTATATTAACTAACTAAATTGTGTTAATTATATTAAAATTTATTTTTAGGGCTAATTAATTAGTTAATGGAATTACTAATGTTAATTAGATGTAAATAAAACTAAAACTCCCCTCGTGTTACACTTCAGAGGGGCTTATCCCAATCATTCCTTCCCCTTGCGTGTTCTAATGTCCAGGTTTTGTGCGATAATAAAATAAAACACAACTTTTACGAACTTTTCTTTGTTTAATATGACCAATTTGAGAAAACGCTAGACTTTTCAATGTCCATTCTCCTTCTCGCCTACAGCGACAGATGGCGCCATCTGCACAATAGCAATAATCAAGCTGTATTCACGTTTGACAGTTCAAACTGACTTCTGAAAGCTTGCTGCAAGCTTAAAATAGATTAAACTGTCAAGCTTGTATTAATACGTCGAATTCAAAGAAATGTCAAGCTTGATTTAAGCGTATGTGCTGTCTAGGTAGGTTCGGTTGGATGTTATCAATATCCAGTCTTAAAATGCGACTTAAATTTTTACTCGTGTCATCCCATAAAGTAATTACACAAATTTTTTACTTCAAACTGAATCAAATGTTTCTAAAGGTAGGAAATTTTTTCAATACATTTGTGCAATCCTTGTACATTAATTGAAAACGTGTTAAATCCTTATCTATATATATTGAAAAAACTAAGACAGCTCGGGACAGATTCTAAGTCGTTTCTGTTGCAGATTGAATATGCGCATTGACCATGATACTTCCCTCTAACAATCAGTAACAGGATAAAAGCCTGTCTTCACACATAAGTACCGCATTTCATAAAACATAGCGTCAGTTTCACGTCAAATTAAAAAGCATGAGAAATAATTAACTTGAAATGTATTTCTTAAGTTCATAAATTTTAAAATCGCTATTAAGATCTCGTGGATAGCAGGAGCTTAGAGTTTCAGGTGATGCGTTTTCCGAAATGATATAAATAGCTGTATTCCTTTGGCAGTTTTCTTCTGAAAGCATCAATTCGATGATGTCGGATGCTGAATCAATTGAAACAATCACATCGGCAAAAGCAAAGCTTTCACAACATATAGTAATAATTACTCCTTTTGACTTGAAAAAAGAGGAGTGATTTGAAAAGGGCCATTTTGGCACCAGTATATATCTGCAAACAATGCAGATCTATAACACATGTTTACCAAAATGTAGCCCAGTATCTTAAATGTAAAATAATTCAAATTACGATTATTAGCATAGGCAAATTAGACTTTTGCTGCCCGAAAACTAGGGCTGAGCTGGAGATGATTTTAATCCCCAGTCGGCATCCCAAATAAGTGCTGGATGGGTTTTGCGAAGTAAATTTAGGTGGGCATAACTTTTAGGAGCCAAAAAAAAAACTCGACATTTTGGCACTGTTTTCAGTTTTTCGCCTATACCTTGAAAACGGTGCATCGTACCGAAATGTGATTTGTTACAAAATGAAAGAAGATAAAATTCTGCGTCTAATGAGTCCTTTAAAGTTAAATTCAGTTCAGCCGTTTAGCCACAATCGATTGTAAAAAATGGGCAATTTTTGGCAAATTGGCGGAAAAGTCGGTTTATCGAATGTAATTCAAAAACGACCAGTCCAAATGTATAAACGCAATACCACATAGGTCATAGGCTCAAGTTATTTGAATTTACATCATTATATATATGTGCATAAGTAGTATGATGTCTTTCGTCGTTTTCGCAAAAATATCCCATCGACATTAAAGTCTTCTTCATCATCTTCTACAGGGAGGGGATTCTCCTCCTCTTCTGCCTCTCGAAAATCGCAATCGTACGGTGCGTCTTCTGTGACCGCTTCTGCGGTGAAAGAATTTCGACTTCTATGCGGAATCAGACTGTTTCGGGTGGTCGTCCATCCCCACTGCTCTGGATTTAGAAATTTTTTTGGCTGATTCCTAGTTTAGGGTACTTCTTCGCCAATGAGGCGATAACAAGTATAATGTGGTAACCTTGGCGACTTTAGTTTGCGTTCTAGAGACCATGTGAAAATCCGCCATTTTGTTTCTGTAGCGCGTGTTTTTGCCTCGGACGGGACTTATATTTTTACATTATTAAATTTATTTAACCAAAAAGAGAAGGGGAGGGGTTTGAGAGGGGCAGAGCCCCCTTCACATAAAAAGTAATTAAATTTTACTAAACAGAATCTATATGTGCATGTAAGCACTATTCGTTTCTTCGATTTAACGCATGCACAGCTGTGTGATTTCAGAAAATTGCTTTACTTGAATGGTTTATTATGGTTTAGTGTTTAGATTTTATGGTTAGTGTTATGTTAGTTAGTTATGATTATTATGGTTTAGTGTTTAGATTTTAGAAAATTCGTTTTAGATTACAGAAAATCCCTTCTAAAATAGTATCCAGAAACATTAAAAAAAAAAAAAAAAAAACACTACGACTTGTGACACGACGAATATGATTATTTAAATAAAATAAAAAATCAGTTGTTCAATAAGTCATGTAAGTACAGTAATTTTTGTTGTTCACTACTTTAATATTTATGCTTTTCAATTTGCTTATTTTGTGTATTTATCGCTAATTTGGGTGTGTTCTCCCGTAATGTCTTTGGGAACGTTTCAGCTCCCAGAGACAAGACGGGAAAACGCGCCAAGAAACACCCTAAAGTAGGAATTAACCATTTTTTTTACCAAGCCTGCACTTGCAAGTAGAACCTCAGGGAGTGCTGCCGATCAGCCGCTTCTGTGAGAGGCAAACAAGCTAATTGAATGTACTTTTTGGGAGGGATTTTTGAAATAATTGTAGCCTTAGCAAATTTAGCGATGTTTCGCTGCCGCCCGTGCATACATACACAATAAACTGAACTCCTGCTTCACCAACCTGTCCAGGTGTTGCATCAGGATCTGAAAAAAATGGCTATTGCATTTTGAAGGCTGAAGTTATTTTGTAATTTCTTTACAAATTTAATTTTGCCCTGTCAAAAGAAAGCGGATGTACTTTCGCACCCACTGAAGGCATGCAAAAACAATAAGTGGTTTTTTTTTGTGTGCCATCTGAAAGTTTACACTGCCTGGGATCATAAACCACGGTATCCTGATTCCCTTTACCGAGTTTTAAGAGATAGATGTTGCAAAAAGGAGACGTTGCAGATGAGAGAGCTCCATAGGCTGTCAGCAGGACCAATAAATCTATGTCCTCTGAGACAATGAACCTATTTTTTTCAAGTGTAAATGTTTCTAATGCAGTTGTTATAATCAAGAGATATGCGTCCTCGACGGCTTGCTTGACCCAAAAACCTTCACTAGACAGTTTATTTGTAATTGTGGATGTCAGACGTTTCTGATTACTTTCGTTTGAAAAGAAACATGCTTGCGGCATTGTTGCACTCATAGTTTCATCAAACAAAACATATGCTGATGACATAGCAAGAGCTCTTCGGATACGTTCAGCTGATTTTATGCCTTTTTCCGTACCATCTTCAGGGTGTCCATCAAACAGTATGGTGCAATTGGACCCATAGTGTTTTTTATCATAGTTGATATATTTTTCAATGATAGCGGAAAATGTTTCATTGGTATTCCACATAAATCGATGTAACAAGAACCCACCACCAACAACGAAGATCGCATTTCTTATATTAGCATAGATTGGACTGAACAGCTTATAGAGATCGGATTTTCTAGTCTTCCGCATTCTGCCGTCATCGAAAAGAGATAATGAATAGGGTGCTAATTCAAATTCGAAGCATGACTCTAGCTCCTTTGGTGATTTCATGCGAAAAGGGATTCTGCGGAAAATTGTATCAGGGCTGACTAGGACCGCTTCACCGTTGATCTTCACTTTGCAGCTCACTGCTCGTAGTGGTGAAGGAAAAGGAGCAGGCCAGGTGGCTATTGCTAGGAGTCCCAGGGGAATGAATGTTATATAATAATGTAATAACAACATATCAATTGTATATAATAATATTATAGAATGGTAGATTTAGATCATTATATATATATATATATATATATATATATATATATATATATATATATATATAATGATATTATGCAAAAAATATGTATAGATAAGTTCGAATAACTTGACGTATGTGGTAGCTCTTGGCGTTAATTCATTTGGGCTGGCCGTTTTTGAATTACAGGCGTTAAACCGACTTTTCCGCCAAGTTGGCAAAAATTGCCCATTTTTCAACAGATTGTGGCTAAACCGCTGAAACGAATTTAATTTTTAAGGACTCATTAGACGCGGAATTTTATGCTCTTTAATTTTGTAACGAATCACATTTCCGTACGAAGCACCGTTTTCAAGGTACGAAAAACTGAAAAAAGTTCCAAAATTTCGCAGTTTTTTGGCTCCTAAAAGTTACGCCCACCTAAATTAACTTCGCAAAACCCACCCAGCATTCACTTGGGATGCCGACGGTGTTTTAAAATCATCTCTACCTCTGCCCCATTTTTTCGGGCAGCACGGCCTTATTTTGGTCGTATTTGCCTGGGCTAAAATGAAACATTTTAACAAAGAAAAGAGTCAACGCATAAATCAATACAAAATATACATAAATTTATTAAGATAAAATATTTTTAAGTACATTTTCTAACCAATTTTCAAAGTTATTGGGGTGAAATTTCAGACGCTTACACATAAGTGCTGGTTAAACACATGGATGTGCTGAAACATTTAAAGTAGATTACACATATCTATACCTATGCTTTAATGTAAGAGTTTAAACGACCGCTGATACTTCATGTAAGGAATGTTTTCTAAAAAAAATTCTTTCATGCTACTTTCGTGCCCTTCTATCGTGCCGCCGTACTCCTTCGGATAGAGAATCGGGTTCAAATACTGGTGCAGCTCTTTCATGTCAGATCCAAGAAATACTATCTGAAAAAGCAAGATCATATATAATACTCGAGTTATACAAGAGGACTATTTCTTTAAAGAAGTATCTTTATTTCTTTACGCTGAAAAATGTTAATTATTTCAAACTGTCGCTCCATTCGTGATTTAACTACTGTAAAAGTATACAGATGAAACTTACACAGTACCAGGTTAAAATCATCAAGTTTCTCTAATCTGTCACTCATGACTGTTATAATAATCATTTAAATTTAATTGAAACCAAGCAAAATAATATAAGATCAATTTTTTTTTCATTTTTGTTTGAAGGTGCAACAATTTAATAAAACAGATAAGGAATCAGCACACATTGTCAGACAATCTAAGCAGTAATCACGTAATGTAAATACTATCTGGAACCCGTCGAATTCAACGGTCACTTTATTGTCAATGTTTCAAATCTTGTTAATGTTCACATAATGCTTCAAAAATAAATGGGAAAGATCAGAAATGTTACCGAGGTCTATGACAAAACTGACAGAAAAATCGAAGCTCAACTTGGACGTGACATGACGTGTGACAGAAAGTAAAAAAGTTTCGTGCCAGTTCTTACTTTAGCAACTGTACAATGGCGGTGAAATTATTGAAATCTTTAAAATTTGTTTTTAAGTATCTTTATTGAGTAAAAAAAGAAGAGTGCATATTATATAACTAATGAGCACGATTACAGTCGCAAATTCTATTTGAGTGTTTCGTTGAAGACGATATTTTGTGTAAAGCCATAGACAACGGAACGTACAGGTGAATTATCGTGAATGACCTTGACTGCCGCGGCATTCTTTGATGTAACCATTGAAAGAGCGAGATACAGCATTCCATGAGAAAAAATGGTTTAGAAAAGTAAACACCAAGTGAAAACACTAAAAATTGTCGGAATTCTGCAAGAGATAAAAAATCTAATCCTCTAAATGGCGATCGCACGCTCTGTGCTGTATTTACCCTTTCTCACGTCTCGGTGGTCACCAATATCAGATAGAAAACTGAAAAATTAAAGAAATAAGCGATAAAGCGCCAAAATAAAGAAGGAGTTTATAACTGCGGTCAATGTGGTTAAAAAACCACAATAAATTTTCTATGTAGAAAAATATGGAGGGGGAAAAAATAATCTGAAAAACTTTCATATTTTAAATACGTACTAATGGGCCATATATTAAAAAGCGTATCATAATGCATGCGCCGCCCCTATTTTTCTTCCTTATTCCATTAATTTGAAAAGTGTATCATTGTTGATGAGAGTGCCGTATTTGTCTTCCTCATTCCATAAAACACTACTTTGGAATCAAAATCTATATTAAAATATCCTCCTACTAAAACTGTTTTACCATATTCGCCATGCACATTCTAACTATACTTCAAATTTATAAATACTGTTTTGAACGAGCATCTAAATCCACGAGTGTGCCCTATTTGTCTTCTTTGTTTCATAAATAATTTTCAGAATTGAAATCTATATTAAAATCACCTATCAAAGCCGCCTGGTCAGTCAGACGCGAAGCTTCAGGTTTTTAACTCAGCAAGCTTCGTACTCATTTTATCGACCCATTCAAGAGATGAAAGGCTGAATCAACCTCTCCTAGCCCTGAAATGGAACCGAGGACCTGTGGCACGGCAGCAGAATGCGCTATTCTAATATACTTCATTCTATATTCTAATTAGTCTTAATCTACTACACTCATGTCCATAAATTAAGGATAATTCAGAATCACACAGAAATTGATCTCTAAAATAAAAATTTCACCTGTGGAATGATCACACACATCTTGAAAAAGAATATGCAAATTACAGGAAACCACCAGATGGCGTGGATGGTACGTCACAATGACGAGAGTGTAAGAGAGGGGTATATAAGGAATGGTGGTAAAGAAGTAAAATTGTTCACAAGCGCTGTGAAAGCCTTTCAGTGCAAAAACCGCATAGTCATGGCACAAAGGAGGCATTTGGATGATGTTTTACGTGGCAGAATTATCGGACGACTGGAATGTGGACGTACCCAGCTGGAAGTATCCGAGGAACTTGGAATCGCCCAGAGTGTCATCTCCAGGCTTTGGCAACGATTCCAAGATGATGGTAATGTGAGTAGACGTTACAGCACAGGTCGCCCCCGAGTTACAACGCCGAATGAGGACCGCTATTTGGCAGTTACTGCCAAAAGAAACAGACGGAGTACAGCATCAGACCTGTCTCGTCAGCTCTCTTCAGCTACCGGTACGACAGTTTAAGGCAGACCGTGTACAAACGCTTAGGGCACATTTTTCTATATGCTCGTAGGCCTGTCAGATGTGTTCCACTTACCGCAACTCACTGTCGCCTGCGATTAACCTGGAGTAGAGAGCATGCATTGTGGACACCGCAACAGTGGTCTTGTGTGATGTTTTCCGACGAGTCCAGGTTTAGTTTGGAGTCTGATTCTCGCCGGACATTCATCTGGAGAGCTCCAGGTACCCGTTACCACCAAGAGAACACCATTGAAAGACACCGTTACGGTAGTGCAGGATGGCTCGTTTGGGGAGGAATTATTCTTGGTTCCAGAACTGACCTGCATGTTCAGAGTGTAACGATGACAGGCCACATCTATCGGGATGTCATTCTGGAAAAACATGTACGTTTGTTTCGGGGCGCCATGGGTGCTGAATTTGTGTTTATGGATGACAACGCCCGTCCTCACCGTGCAAACATTGTAGACGAATGCCTTCAATCGGAGGATATCACCCGTATGCATTGGCCAGCATACTCACCGGACTTGAATCCGATAGAGCATGTGTGGGATATGCTTGGCCGACGAATTGCAGCCCGTCAACCTCCTCCCACCTGTCTACCGGAACTTCGGAGTGCATTGCTTGATGAGTGGTGTAATATTCCCCAAGATCAGATTGATCATTTGATACTCAGCATGCCTAGGTGTTGTCAGGCCTGTATTGCATCGTCCGGGAGACATACTCCGTATTAACCATCCTACTAACCATGTTATACTGTTTTTTGTAAATAGGTTCTTTTTAAAAATTTGGTCAAGGGAGTAAAACTTGCAATTTTTATTAATTATGTCAAACATACAGCATCTTTTTTGCTCTTTACTTTTTGTTTAATAAATAGACTTTACAAATAAGTCAAATTTGTTTTGCTTCTTTCTCTTTCTTTGCCTGAACTTCATTATCCTTAATTTATGGACATGAGTGTATATTACAATTATATTCTAATATACTTCAACTTTATAAATACTGTTTGAGAAATGTACCTTAATCCATGAGTAAACCGTATTTACTTTAACTGTTCTATAAAACAATTTCTTGAAATATTTATTAAATTCGCCTAACAGAGCTATTTTACGATCTTCGCCATATTCTAACTATACTTCGCCTTTATTGTAGGTAAATAAACTGTAGCGTTTTCCAGTTTCTAGACAAATCTAGTAGATATCGCCAAGCTATGCTCAATTTTCGAGGACTTACTTATGACGCCAAACTTGGCGGTAGATCATCAACAATTGTAAAACTTGGTGGCTTTCAATATTTTATTTTCTTCCTACCCCTTCTATCGCGCTATCTGCCTCTTTGACATTCTCTACATAGACCGTAATGTATGCGAAATATTTTTGCAGCCCTGTAAAAAAACTGTAAGTCCTACACACACCAAAATCAATACCGGTCGTACGACGGCAGTCTTTAATATATTAATCAACCGTTTAGGAGCTAACGCACTTTAAACAGTTTAATTAGCGAGAAAATAGTAAAAACATCGGAATTCGAAGAAAGGAGTGACGTGTCCTGTATTCTGCGAGAGACAATGAACTAATCCGCCAAACGGAGTGCGCGCTCCTTGCTTTATTTACATTTTCTCGAGCTGCCCTCAGTGGTAAATATGCAGTATGAGATAGAAAACTGAAAAATTTAAAAAATAAGAGATAAAGTTCCAAAATAAAGATGTGATGTGCATACATAATCAAGGAGTCTACATTGGAGCTATATAATTCTTAGAGGCCCATGCCTGGGAAGTTTGGCAGCGTTCGGCGATTTTTTGCGGAACACCTTGTGTATTTCTCATCTACGGCGATTTTTCAGTATTTGGCGAGCTACACTATCATTGAACACTATTTCGCATTAAGATTGCGAATAAAACACTGCTTTTTATTTTAACTTGCTTAAACTCCTATAAATGCGTAATTAACGCGGCCAAATACTTTATTTTGCCAACATGTTGTAAATGCCCAAATTGAACCACGAATTTAACTTCACAATAAGTGATCTCTTATTTTGCAGCAGAAACTGCCAAATGAATACAGCTACTTATATCATTTCTGAAAAACGCAACATGTGAGATTTTAAACTCCTGTAATCCAAGCGATCGAGTCTTGTGAAATTCCGCTCACATAAAGACAGGCTTTATTTGTGTTACTATTTGATCGGCGAGAGTACGCGCATTCTAAAACAGTAATATAGAATCCGGTTGAGGCTGCGTATATGTAAAGATAGGTTTTATTCTGGTATTTTCAGAAAGAGCACATCGGTACTGTATTTTAACAGGCTTGTGCAACAGCTCTTCTTCTATCCGTTTATTTTTATTTGCTTCATATGTTGAATTCTACTTTAAGCCCCCCCCCCCCCCCCTACTCTCGTCAACCTGAAAAATCACCTCTCGTTTGCGAGCTGCCCAGACACAAATTTCAACTCCAAAAGGAATTACATAAAAACGAACGTAATAAATTAGTGATAAATGCATCAGCTAAGGAATTTGAAAACACTTAATTATTAAAAACACATTTATTGACAACCGAAAAATAAATAAATAAAAGTAATGTTTGGTTGATTCCTAATTTAGGACCCCACTCGGCCAAGTAGGTGATAGATGTTGTAACCCTCGCGACTTTCTGTAAATATATGGCAACTCTTGTGAAAACCGCCATTTTGAACTCCGCTGCTATGATTTAAATAGGGAATATGACTACGGTTAAAAGAAAATTCTAGTACTTAAACTTTTAAAAGTTAGTTATAGATTTCAAATGATTTCTATTACCCTTGCCAGGGTACCTACGCACTATCCAATCAGTCATACCCGCTAATTTTATTTTCGGAAAATGCACCGGCAAACTGCTGCCAATCGTATTCGGAACCATCAATCATTTCATTTGTCCGGCACATATCTTTGCGAAAAATCGCTCGTCTTGGCGGACCGAGGGGGTAATACGTAAGTACCCTTGCTAATATTTAAGGTATGATTTCGGCTGAAAAAATTCTAATGTTTCTCTCTATTCTAAAAAAACGTAAAGGCCGCTGTCGCTGTCAAGAGCTTGTTGGCCTATCTTCTCCTAAACCGTGGGGATTTGAATTTGGAGAAACGTGTCCACGGATTCGAAAAATTCCGAGGAACCTGCTACGCTGACTTGAAATTCGAAAATCGAATTATTTTTGAAGATATTAATAAAAAACTGAAAATAATAAACAGAATGGTTGCCAGATTTGGCTAAAATCATTCATTGCTTTGCAACAAAGCGTTTCCAAGTATGTAGTATCACGTGAAATTGTCAAAGATGAAGTAGAAATACACCCATTTTACGCAAAAATAAAAACTATATGAAATAAGTAACTCAAAATGTGTCACACAAAGTTGACAATTTTCAAATAGTAAGTTCGCTTAGACAACAGGAGTTTAGAATTAGCGATTATTCGTTTTCCCAAAACAGAATAAGTAATATCTTGAAAATGAAAAATAATTAAAATGCAGACTATTTTAAAGCCAGTTCGGTCCAGCTGGATTATTTGCTACCAGTAGAAATATTTGGCGGCGTTAACTATGCCATTATAGCAGTTATAGTGCACTTTGGATATTTGCTATAGCGCGACGAGATGGTATAATTCGTGGTGCTAAGTACGCCAATCTGCAAACGATTATGTAAATGAAAATATGGATAACGGTTTTCCGGTAACCTTAAATGAACAGTAATTATAGGATGTGAGCATGTGTAAATCGCTAAATAATGAAAAGTCGCCATTGGTGGCAAGCTATCCTATATGTTCCGTAGCTTTTATTAAATTTACATGTACGCAAGTCACCAAATAATGCAAAATAGCCATGGGTGGCAAATTCGCAAGGTGTCCAATAGGTTTTACATTATTAAAAATACAGCTGAAACAGATGTTCTGATTTTATTACGCTTTAGCTCCTAATTAATATAAATTTGAATGGCAACATTAAATATCATTGTGTTCCTGAGGAGTGCAAATAATTTTTTCCAGCGATTATAAGCGGAGTCCGCACTCCAGGTGGAGTATAGCTCAGAACCCGTACAACACGGATTCCCAAAACAAAATATCTTCCGTGTTACGAGGGGGAGGAGGTCTACTGTAGTGTGAAGTTTGAATTTTTATGTACTAATGAACATGCAAGAACCAAACAATGTGTAGCTCAGTAACATTTTATCGGATTCAATCTTCGGGTTTTGTCTGTCGAAATTATGTCTTTTTACGAATAAGCCTTATTAGGGGCCGAATGTCTCATACGAAAAGCGAGCGTAGCGAGTCTGGGGGACTTGGCCCCTAGTAGACTAAAAAAACAAACGTTTTATAACTTCCGTAGTGTTTTTGAGAACGTTGTAGCTCCCTCCTGGAGGAAGATGGAGGAGAAAAGAGCCAAAAGTGCCTATTTTAATTGCGTCTAGTGGAATCAGGTTGATTCCTACTTAAACATCTCCTCTCTCGCCAAGGTGGCGAAAACAATATAATAAGCAGTTACCATGACGATTTTTTGTATTATGTGGCACCGTAACTTAGAATTAACACGGCGGTTTGGAACAACATGTAAGTACATTACTTTATATATTTTTTTATTTATTATTTTTTGGGAGGTAGGGGACGGGGGGTTGCCAAAGTTTTAATAATTAGGTGTCTTCAAATTCCTTGACCGACGTGTTTATCACTAATTTATTCCCTTTCGTTTTCATCAAGCTTTTTTGGGAGCGTCGAAACATGTGCATAATGGGCATTTTGCATGGTGTCTGAGTTCGAGGCTAAAATTCGTCTGCTGGCGGTATTTACATCCGCCAGTCCTATTGAAATGCATTCAGTATCCATTTTATAATTACTGTTTCTCATTATTAGAGCCGCTCGGAATGAGTTACTGTCTTTTTAATACTTAAATAGATGGTTTAGAAGACGATGATATCGCATTTCGCTTCAAAACTTTGTTAATAAAAAGAATATTAGTGTTCTAAAATTATTACGTTGTTGCAAACACGTATAAATAATACATCATTGAGTTGATTTTGAGTTTTCTGAGTTTAAAATAGTTCAAATATTCATTAAAAACCTCCCACACTTTTTTAAAGTACGATCTTTTAAATTATTTTTAGTATTTAATTATTATTAACATTTTAAATAAAATCTCACAATGAAGATAAAATTCATTTATAAAAAGCTATTATTTGTTAATGACTAATATTCTAGCTTCTTTTTCAACAGCTATATTTCTACTAGAAAGTGTCAAATAATCCCTTAGGTCCAAACAAGCTGAAACCGAAACTAATCATCACCATAAGATCGTGCACGTGGAGTATCAAATACCGCCAAGTGACGTCACGTGCAAAATACCCATTCCTCAAACCTATGGCTAAAGTGATTGGTGATTGTGTTCATTTATTTCAGCATCCGACATCATTAAATTGATGCTTTCAGAAGAAAACTGCCATATGAATACAGCTATTTATACCATTTCGGAAAAACGCATCATCTGATATTTTAAACTCCTTTTATCCACATGATCGTAATAGTAATTTAAAAATTTTTGAACTTTAAGAGATACATTTCAACTTAATCCTTTCTAATGCTTTTCAATTTGACGTGAAACTGACGTTTTGTCTCATGAAATGCAATACTTATGTGAGAAGAAAGGCTGGTTACTGATTTGTCCGGGAGAGTATGCACATGATCAAGCTGCATCAAATGCGTCTTTCAAGAATCTGCCTCAAGCTGTCTTAGTGTTTTAATACATAAAGATGATATTATATATCGAAAATGTTTAGAATTAAGATGAAATGTAGTGAACCCACAAATTATAAAATAACAGTTAAATGTACTCTGGTGTCGAACATTGAGAAAATTTGCATATTTCGACGAATTTGGAAATAGGACTGAACGAAATGAAAAAAATTACTCCCAAACAAAGACGAAAGTCTTTGAATCCAATACATAAGCGTAGATATGTGTTTCGACAAAGATAGCAGAGGAACAAGTTTTATTAGCAAGCATGGCAAAGTGCATATTTTCTTCGTTTTCTCTCCCTTTGCCAAATTTATGGGTTTCTTTTTTCTTTTTCTAAGTAAGTTAAATTCAAATCCAGAAAGTCAAAATGAGTAAGCACCAAT